>JAHWFP010138482.1:52067-83635 GCA_023313725.1 Lithobius niger | reverse complement strand
GTCTGTAGACACATCCAATAACATACTCGTTACCATTGATGTTCATATTTGGACACCTTATATGACCGGGAGAGTTTAGCTTGGGGGTCGTAGATTTAGGATGAAGCTGTCCAGGAAAGGAGAGGGGGGGGGGGAACAAAGACTTAGTACAGAAATGGAAAAAGTGGGACGGGGCTTTTGGGTGTGATAAATTTTGTGGTAAAATTTAGTAAAATTTGTGCAAAATTGAAGATGACCCAGTTGGCTAAGAGGGAGGGAACAGTTGCGGGAGAAGGAGTGTGTTTCAAGCAGAAAATGGTTCTTTCCACTCGGACGGCCAACCAGGGACGTTTTTAACGGGGGGGGGGGGAATACGATTTAGATTTGCAGTTTAGGCCTACTTGTCGAGTGGATTGTAGTTTGTAGTACTGCATTCTCTAAACACTGTGAGAACAGTAATCGTTGGAGACGCCATTCTTAGTACATAAATCAGTAATGCCGAAGGAGGTGACTGTGATGTTTTTTCCCAGGTACAGGGACTTTTTCTTAAAATTGCTAAAGTATATGTACTTGTTCAATATAATTTTGATTCGTGTCGGCATAACATGTTTGATACACCGACGTGTGTCTGGCATAATACGGAACATGGATCTGTTTCTACTATTTGAGTGATTTTAGTTGGGGGAAGGGAGGCCCAAAATCTGAATTTTGGTTTTAGCCATCGTTCCGCAAAAAGACAATTGTGTTTTGACGTGGGAGGAGAGAAATGCTAAGTGTCTGCCGTTGAATGCCTGTAAAATGTGAAGACATAACTAACTGTTCTACCTTCGTGGAAGCTAACCAAACCTACTGGACCAAGCTCACCACTGTAATGTATGAAATATAACCCGCTGTAGGCCTGTAGTCTTGTGACAAAAGAAAACTAAAACTTGGGAAGAACTAACTAATGTTATACAATCATGGCTATTTCGGTTTTTTCTCATGCAGTGAAAGTATTTGTTATAGCTTCACAATTGTATGTTTGTCACGCTATAGGCTACCTCTCCAAAATCATATATCGATGTTGAAAGGAATTTTGACGTAGGCTCTCTGGTCATAAAGTAAACGTGCCACAAGTGCGGTCGCCCAAGTACAGAGTCTTGAGGCAATTCCCTAGTCATATCATTATCGTAATTCAGATTCGGAACGATATGATACCGTGTTAATTACTACACTATTCTTGCACATGGTGCCAGTATACAGTATTCTATCACTGTTACCCTGGCTTTGGACAGGAGCACTTCAAAACTTTTAAAGCCACGGGGTCCAACTGTAGACCATTCAGACAATTAAAGAAGCGATGGTACCTTTTGGTACAGCAGTCTTCAACTTGTAGCTGCTTCAGTCAGCAAGCTTAGCTATGTAAGCCCATGGTAGACTATAAATCTATATTACAATCTGTGTGCAAGGGGGAAAAACGACGGGAGAAAAAAAAGCTGAACGGAAATAAAAGCCTGAGGAAATAGAAGTGAAAGAAAAATTTGTTTCACTGTCTTGTTTGTGTTGTTACTAGAGGTTAGGCCAGTTGCCTTGGCTCTAATTTCACCAGGTAGAGTAGGAGTTTCACCAGGAAACGACGTTCGAAGCAGTTTCTCTTTTTTTTTTGGCCGTTTTTTTAAGACTATTCTTCCTAGGTTTCGCTACTCATGGCTACATCACTCAGGAACGGCTCCTTTTCACCATTTTGTGTATTCTTGGGGGTAAAACATAATCTCAAAATGGACATGTTGCACTCCATTTACTTTTTTGGGGGCGTTAGTTAGGGATATTTTCGTAAGCGACAAAAACTTGTCAAAAACTTGAAAAACTTTGAAAAAAAATTGCTTCACGAACTTAAGCAACCAAAAATATTTGCATAAAATTACTCTTATCCCTCCTTGCCAACCGCAGCCATCCGCCGTGCCATCCAGTACAGTATTATCATTCATACCGTTCAATTAGACCTTTTTTTTTCATTCATAAGCGCAGACCAGTTGACAATTTTCTGGTTACGGAGCAGAAATCCACTCGACACTCGTCAATTAGCGATTAAATTGGGCAGGTTGACAATGAAAATATTTTTTGTAGATGCCACTTTGGCCTCTGAATTGGGAATAAACAAGGCCAAACCGAAATAAACATATAGGGTGACCAAAAAACTATTGTTCCAGGTAATTCAACGATGATAACGCTGTGGTTTCTCTTCAAATAAAAGTTTTTAAACCGAAGTTAATTTCTGTGGTGTAGCCTACTCAAGACATGGTGCAGTACAAACACACCATTGCGATGATGTTATCCATAAGCTGTAATAGTAAATACAGTAACCCGTAATTTTCAATGCCGAGTCCTTTTTTATGTTACACTATTTATATAGGCCTAATATTCACAACCGGTCATAGTTTTATGTTACCCGCTGTAGTTTTATGTTTACTTGCCAGAAAAACAGCAAGTATGGAGCTCATTCCTATTAACTGAACTTACAGAACAGGCAACCGGCGATTACAGTGGTAGTTGTCAACATTTTGACTACAAGCACTACACTATATCACAAAGAAAGAACTATTTGACACAGTTCCCCTTGAATTTTTGGTGAAGTTGGGGTCCATTCACCTTCATCATGCCACAAATATTCACCAAACTTGGGAGTCGTTACATCGCTGTCATCTTAAATCTAAATTCTGCACTGTTGGAGGAGTGAGACTTACTAATCTGTGTATCACTTTTCTTCAAGCTTGGAGGCCAGATCCAGCCTCACCATACTTCAATCGTATCATAAGAAGCTCCCTGAAAGTTCATGAGAACTGGTTGAGCTTCTGAATGGCCAGGGACTCGAAGTGTACACAGTTATGACTCTTGTTTGGTATTGGTTACTTTGTTTTCCTGTGTTGATCTGAGATGCCGTTGAGCTTATTCCCTTTACGAGTGGCTCCCGTACGCTCTCGGACCCTGACCTGCACTTTTCTGAACACCTCTCTAATGTAAACTTTTGTCGCAACTCTCACACGGAATGAATATACCATCTTACTTGCTTCTCCCACCTTGGGATGGAGAACTGTCATGTCTGGCTTACGTTCTTGCTGAGAGAAACCTTCGGGGGTGGTGTGGAACGTTCCTCTGGGAGGGGGGGTGGATCCTGCATTTGCTCCTGGTTCTGCCACTGGAAATGAGGCAGAAGAGGCGGAGGCGAGGAGGGTTCTGCTCAACGCTGGGGTCTATCGAGGTTGGGAAGGGGTTGATTGCTCGTTGTTCATCACGGGACGAGACCTTAACAGCATCTTAAGGCTCAACGGGTATCGTACCATGAAGAACAATGAGCAACCAACACCTTCCCAACCTCGACAGACCCTAGCGTTAAGAAGACTCCCTTCCTTCCCTGTCACAGTAATGCATAACCAGAAGCAAAGGCAAAAGCAGAATCCCCTCTACATAGGAACATTCCACACTGACCCCAACAAAGGTTCCTCGCAGCAAGATCATAAGACAAACAAGAGTTCTCCGTCGCAAGGTGGGAGAAGCAGGTAAGGTAGCATATTGCATTCCATTTGAGAGGAGCTACAAGGTTTACATTGGAGAGACGTTCAGAAAAGTGCAGGTCCGGGTCCGAGAGCATGTTGGAGCCACTCGTAAAGGGAATAAGCTCAACGGCATCTCGGATCAACACAGGAAAACCAAACACCCTCATTGCCTGGGAGAAGACTTCTATGTTTTTCTCCTCCAACACCAAACAGAAATCGCGCCTGCATGCACTCGAGTCCCTGGCCATTTGGAGGTTCTCCTCGTGAACCTTTAGGTACCATCATACGACACTATAGAAGTAATAGTGAGGCCGGAGCTAGCCTCCAAGCTTGACGAAAGGTGTGGGTGACCAGAGAAGTGATATGTAGATCAGTGGTCTCCCTCCTCAAACAGAATTTGAATTTGTGGTATAGTGTAGTGTTTATAGTGAAAATGTACCATGTAAGCGCTAATAAATGCACAATTCTTTAGGTCTGGCGAAACAAGAAAACAAACTTGATTGTGATGAGTGGGACCACGGATAGGTCCACCGCTTTTTATCGCTCACCAATTTTTATTATCTCCCAAAAATAATGAAAGGAAGGAAGTAGAATATTTTCTTCTTACTCGAACTCTTGTTTTCAAGAAAGATTTGCACTGGAATCGAGAAACGGTATGAAACACATAGGCCTATCAATACAAAACACTTATTTTACTAGTGTTTTATAAACCTCGACAGTTGTTAGAACAAGCGGCTCCAGAATATCTCGACAAATTAAAGAGATGATTTTTTTTTATCATTGGTAATTCTAAATCTGTGCTTGAAATAACATCGAACCAATAAAAGTTGAATAAACCTTCCTGCGACAGATTTTGAAAAAAATTCTGAGAGTCGGAGGCTAGTTGAGGCCAGGAGGAATTTCCCTCTCTGGGTAGTCCGCCACAGGATCTCGTTCACTCCGCTCACTCTGTCAATAACAACAACACGACAAATAATCAAAATAAAATAATACAAATAAGTATAATAAAATACTGCAGTATACCGCACCCAAAAAGCATCAAGGCTGACGCAATGATTTATAGCAAAGTCTATAAGCGCATTGTAATTCACTGTACTGTCCAGATTCCATCCAAAGTAGATGAGGATTTGTTTTGGATTGTTCTATGTGACAAGGGTTCACAATCCGAGTAGATCCACTTTGCTATCCAAGCAAGGGCGGATCCAGAACGAAGTCTTGGAGGGGGCCGCTGGGTGATTTTTCTACGTTTTAACTGTTTTTTTGCAAAAAAAAGGCCCATTCTTCTGCACGACATTAATTCGACGTGAGACACGTCAAATTAATAAGGTTGGGCAAAAGGCAACAGGTAAAGTCGGGGAAAAAATTGTCTCATTTATGTTTTTTTTGTCATGGTGCGATTTATTTTAGACATACGTTTCACCATGGAACAACTTTTCTAACCCTTTTTTTTCTGTGGTTTTTTTTCCGTACCTATTTTTTTGGGCAGGGAACATAATTCTGACCTCTTCTGGACATGCTTTGGCCCCTGCAGTTTCAACAAGTTCCAGGTTTACAACAAAATGTTCCGCCATGCACAAGGCCATTAACAGTGGGGTGGCAGGCAGGAAGGGCAGCCCCCCCTCCCCTCTCAGTAGTAACCCTAGGGTACAAGACTGCCAAACTAAATTTTCACTGTTTCAGCCACAGTGAAGCCGCTATAAGAAAGGGTGACAACGGCACGTGGGTAGCCACAACATCAACGCCGAAATGGACCTCATTGCACCAAAAAAATTACTCAGATTTACGGGATTTCATTGTAAAAAAAAAAGTCCTCTGAATATGTGTGCTGAAATTCGTGACTCTTCGCCCTTCACCCCCACCAACAAAAAATATATTGACGGCTCTGGTCACGCATTCAAAGCAAAATTTTCAGACCCCTGATCTGCAACAAACAAATTGTTCCAGGACATATGACTTTGAACCAAACAACAATTTCACTACGTAGTTTTTAAGTCATATTTAAACAAATTTACATATTGCAGAGGGGACTTGGTTCATTTTGTACAACTCGTAAATATTCTTGAAACTATTGCACAAATTTACTCTCCAACGAAATCCTTTGCAAATTTAGTTTGCGTAATGCTGCAATGGTAAAAGGAGAAGATTGAACTAGAAAATAGAAAGGTTTTCCTAATTTGGTAAAGGACTTAGGCCAAGTTTTCAATATGGTCTTGCCTGCCTTTTAAGGACGCCTTCACTACTTGATGCAACCTATACAATTCTGGCAGGGCTTGGCTTCCACACTTTGAACAATAAACTATTGTATTACACCCTCATGCAACCACTCATATTTATATTTCTTGCAAACATTAATTTACCACTGCAAACACAGACTAAACATCCACCGGGCCGACTAAAAACATTCGAGACACAGTTGCAGCTGCCTATCTACTCCAGTTCATGGCCCCTTTCAATACCGAGAATGTCTGGTCACCGCTACACTGAACAATTCGAAGATTTTCCACCCTAAGCAAAAATTCCCTAGTACCAGGTCCCACAGTACCCCCATCAAATGGCTTCACTTCAAACTTAGGTGTCCATATTGATGGAAGTGCCTGAACTTTACTATAACCCATAGTGGGTTGAGTTTGAGTAAAACCACCTATACCTGAATATTTTACATTAGGTTGAGCACTAGTAATATTACCTAAACTAGATTGTTGGCCAAATAAACTAGTTTGTTGATTCCCTAAACTTAAGTTAGGCTGCTGACTACCTGGACCTGAACAAGGGTTAAGAGGTGGCTGACTACTAAAACCTGAACTAGGGTTAAGAGGTGGCTGACTATTTAAACCTGAGTTAGGATTAAGAGGAGGCTGACTACATGAACCAATGTTAGTTTGTATCGTAGTAAATTGTGGCTACGTAGTAGCACCCACAAATGGGACATTTAATGACTGACTACCCATTGTGGCTTGCATATTGGCTTCAATAGTAAGAAGTCGCATATACTCAGCCAAATCGACTTGAATTGTTTGGTTTTGGATATTCGCGGCATGAGCCGTACTTTGTGAACACTGAGGCACATTCCCAGTATTATTACCTTGACTAATACCAAGTGGTGGGACAGGCACATTACTTTGCCTACTTTGCTGATGTACCAATATTGGGGTATTAACTGGCAAATTTAAATTTTGCAACAAAGGGTTACCTAAAGGAGAGCTTGAAGGGGTACGACCATCTGTCGACATTTTCACTAACAAGAGCAGAAACCATATGCTGCGTAACCTTAATGCACGCTGCATATTCAAACACATTCAAACACAAAGTCCTTGGATATCTGTGGTGCATTGTATCTGGATTGCTCTCAGGTAGGCCGGGGAGTTACTGTGGTAGTGGACCCATTCTTTCCCTTCATAATATTTGATACATAACTCACTAAGAAGTACATATAAATACAACCAATATAACACATAAATAATTTTACTCCGGAGATTAATTTCGGTTTGGTTTGGCTGGCTTAATGGCAAAAGTACTTACGAAATTCGCGACACAGTTAAATACTGACATTTGACAGTTGTTTTACTAACGGACCACGATGAATGGTAGACGCTTGGAGATTATTCTGACACAACGGCAGTCACAGTTCAGGTACGCTTTCGGGCCTTCAGTCCACCGGTGGTTACGATCGATATTTACGTAGACGGCTTTTTATCACCAACTTCGTTTGACCAAAGTGACAGTTCCGACAAACAGCGCCTGGACACACCACTGTTGCTTCGAAAGCTCCTTTTTCTTAGTTAGCGTTGACCCATGAATCCTTTCTAACATCTCGACCAAAACGACCAGCATTTCAAACTGTTGTAGTCGGCTATCGCAAATTCCATGCAGGCGATTTCTTTCAAAATGGCGGCGCATGCCTGTATTGATCTTCATCCATCATCTTGCTCTCTTTATGACATTGCGACGAAGGACAGTTATTGAGCAACTCAACGAACTGCTACAAGATTGTGAGAAGCCACTCCACAATCCACCATCGACGGACTGAAAAAATTTGCTGCATAACAGTTGTGAGCGCCAGCCAAAAAAAAAAAAACATTTTGCCGGCCCCCAGCACAGGCCGGCTAAAAATGGTTTCTTTTGCTGAAAAAAGTACAATACCTGTCAATTTTAGCATTGTTGTCCCAACGATGCATCCTTGCCTTGAGATTTCTTAGATCGTCGGCCGCCTCCGTACCCTACTGCGCATGCGCGGTCCTCCCTATATAAGAGATGGTGGCCGTGTGGATGTCATCTCTTTGTCTCAAGATTGTCCAAAGGTGACTCAAGAGCGGAGGCAGGGTGGGCCCTTAGGTATTCTACTTTTTTCAGCAAAAGAAACCATTTTTAGCCGGCCTGTGCTGGGGGCCGGCAAAATGTTCTTTCTTTATGCTGTGAAAAAGTACAATACCTGTCAATTTTAGCATTGACAGGGCGACCTCGTCAAATTTGGTGGCGGGCACCTTGACAAGTTCCCCGGGATAGAGTGGGAGGCGGCAAGTAAGTTGTAGATTCGTGGAGATTTGTAGGTTGACACAGGGCTTTCCAAGACTACAATGTGAGGTAAACTTTCATTACCTCTTTAATTAATTTTAATTTATGTTTTTTTTTTAAAAGGAGGCTGAGGAGAATGATTACCTGAAGGTGGTGAGTGATGAGTCGTAGTTGCCAGAAACTTCGTGGTAGAAGGTAGTCTTCGGGTAGGAGTTAATGTCGGTGGGGTTCAAATTAGAAGTTCAGGGTGGTAAATGAAGATGATGAGTCCAACAATGGGGGTCGAGATTTACTTTGTTTTTTTGATATGGGATACGCTTGATTGATGGAAGGATGGCCAGAAAGTTGTGTGCTGTTGGAGTGGAATTTGGTTTCTTTTCCAGGGGTCGCAAGGAAGAGTTGCGGCACCAGGAGTGGTGGGAAGGAGCCACTAGTGTCCTGTCCACTCCTTCATTTTTTTTTTTTTTTTGTACATGTGAGTTGGGTTGTTATTTATTCCATAGTGGAAACCTTTCACCTTATGACGGCATAGGTCGCATGGCAGGTCAGTAGTTTGATGTGTAGAGATCTGTGTAAGATTTGGGTGGAGAGGTAGGAAGGAAGGGGCATTGTCGAATTGCCATAAGGAAAATGCGTATATGGAGCTGTTGAGAGAACCAGTGGAGATGTTCTGCCAGGGTAGGGATATATTATTGTGTTGTTCGATGTCGAACCCCTGGAGGGGTGAGGGTTGAGGTAGATCCGGGCCGGCTGTTGTGACCACAGGTCTTGAGGGTAAGACGGTTGGAGGTATCCTGGGGTCAGACGGGGTGATGCACAAGAGAGAATGTTGAAAACGGCTTGGAGGCTTGTATGTAGGTCGAGGAGATTTGGAGAAGGAAATTGGATGTAGAATCCACGGTGCCAATATGATGGGGTCAGTAATGCCCAGGTGTGGCGTATCTTCTGGTGGGGGTGGAGTGAAGGCATTTGACGTTTGCGAGAGTTGGTTTAACAGCCTTGAATTGGAAGCTTGAAGAATAGCAACTTGGGACTGAAGTGAAATTAAGAGGCTCTCCTGTGATTGCTGATGTGAGTTGATTGAGTCCACTAACGGCCTTACGTTTTCAAAGTTAACAATAAACTGGGCGGAGGCCCGTCTGTTTAATCGAAGCTTGTGTTTTAGGGTGGTGAAGAGCCAATGACTGTCAAGGCTAGGGCTTTTATCGTTGTCTAGGCCATATAGGGTGGTAGGAGAGATGGAAGTGTCATGGTAGATAGTCGCCTCTGGTTCAGTATTGGCGACGGTGGCTTGGTTTGGAAGGGTGTTAAAATCAGTACATTTAGGGGATCCGGATGGGGGAGGAAGGAGTCTTCGGAGTGGTCCGGAGATCGTGGTGTGGCAGCAACAAAGTTTCCCGGAGGGGGTTCGAAAAAGGGGTTAGTTGGCTGTTCGCCCCATCCCCAGAGGGGAGGAGGGGCTCTCTTCCTGGTGGGAGGGTGAGGAGATGGGAGACTTGAGGTGCAGTTACGACGTCAGGTATTTGGCCTGTCACGGAATCGTGGTTGTCGGCATGAAGTGGAAGCACTTGCAGTATCGCAGGGGGTGAATTCTCTTCGTTTAAGGAGGAAGTCGGTGAAGCAGATGAATGGATGACAGATGATAGTAACCAGGAAGCTTGGGAAGTAGGGGTTGAAAGCGTGGATGGTGGTAGAAAAGATTTCCCTGGAGTTATTGGTGGGGAGGCATTTGGGACTTCTCCTAAAAGCGATGGTTTCGATTTGGGTGTGGAGTTTTTAAGGACCGAAACGAGTAAGGGTGAGGCGTTAGAAAAAAGTTTAACCTTCTTTGTTGGAGATTGTGATGGTTTGATGGGCACTTCTGTAGATAATAATAATAATAAATGAATAGTTTACCACATTAATGTGGAAGGTGTACCGGAAGGGGTGTGAGCCGCTGACACCGGACCTTATTTAAGTCTAAGAAAGCTAGCAAAATGCAAGGGTATGAAGAAGATACTAATTTAAAAAACAAAAACAAAAACAAGAGAAAACTGAAAAGCCATCAATGATCTAAAGATTTCTCTTAAGAAATTTGCGGAGATCCTGAGTCATCAGGATTCGGCGAAAGCCCGATTCCGTGTCCATGCATACTGTCTCAGAACTTAGGGCATTCCACACTGGGACCACACGAACAGAGAAAAAATTTTTCCGGCACTCCATTCTTGAACCAGGAACGGCCAACCGCCAAGGGTGACCACGGGTGTGATATGTATTGGGTGCTGGATCAAAAAAATGGTAAGTCCACTGAGATAAGTCCTCGAAGAATCTTGTAAGTAAGGATGAGATCAAAGCGAAGTCTTCTGAGCGCAAGAAGTTCAAGTCCAGACCGAGTCAGGCGTTCCAAGTGGTGGACATGTCTCAATCCAGGAAGTCTCTTGGTAAACTTCCTCTGGACTGACTCCAACAGATCAATATCTTTAGCAAGGCTAGGAGACCACACTGGGGTTGCATATTCCAGCATTGGTCTAACAAACACCTTAAATGCCCACACCTTAGTTTGAGAATCCCCAGAAGTAAAGCATTTGTTCACCACTGCTAACCGTTGAAATGCCTGAGCGTTGATCTTTTGACAGTGTAAAGAGGGCTTCAGATTTGAAGTGAACCAGATCCCCAGATCCTTAACTTCATGGGTTGGTTGCAAGATCACACTGTCTAAACTATAGATGGTGGGACTTGTAGTTTCAGAAGCGAATGGGCACGTTCCAGCCGTTGCTTCTTTCTCTTGGCTGAGGCTAAGTGGATTGCCGCAATTATTCTCCACTGTGGGAGGGGAACCGAAACACAGATTTTGCATAGGGCCATATAGTAGTCACAGCATCTGTGGAATTGGCAGACGTTTGTGTGTGGGTCGAGCCAATCCTTCCTTTTGATTCCTGGGCAAAAGCAGTTTCCTGGATCGTCAATTACTGGAATTCTTCCCACAAACGAAGCTTCAATGTCGGCGAAGGTTTTAGCGTAGTGCACTTTAACCATCTTGATGTAGGGATGCACTTGAGTTGGAGAAAATTCTTTTCACTATGTTGAGGAGGCGGGGTGCTAAGCAGGAACGCAGTTGAAGGCGGGAAAGAGGAGGAAACGGAAGCAGAAGAGGCATTGAAAGCGAGGCTGACGGCTTCCCGGAAGTATGACAGATGAAGCGTGAAGGGCGGGAACCAAATCGGGACCAGCTTTCTGCGCAGATGGAATGGCCTTTCGCAACAGGAAGTCAGCTACGTGAATGCAGGTAAGGCGGAAAGCGAAGTGCAGACGTGAAGGAAGAGGACATAGGGGTTGTCGTGAAAGGTGATCTTAGGTCTATTTACTTTGGGAGAATGTGGAAGGATTATGCTCTGTCCATTTTTTTTTTACGTTTGGTGGAGCCGTGTTTTGGCCCTGACAGAGGGTGGATCGTTCCCGGGAGGCCAAGGGAGGGAACCACGTCGACTTCTTTTCCAGCAAGGAAGATCGTGATGTAGTGAGAAGGCATCCATTGGGTAATTGGCGAAAGCAGGATGATTCCATGTTCGGAAGACGGCAAGGTCGGGACGGGAGCTGGGGAGTTAGGCGATGGACGGTGGGGTGGAGGCCATTGTTCCCTCTGAGAAGCAAGTGAGAGCAGGAAAGCGTGTTCGCGATGAAGCCAATCCTTCGATGAGATTGAAGGCTAAGGTCAGTGGAATGTACGGCATGGAAATCTAGTAAGGAAGGGACAGGATAATGAGGCAACGTGACGACCGATGTGATGAAGCGACGAGCTATTTGGGGCATGTCTCGAAGGCGACGTAGATGGCTGGTGGAGTGCGGGTGGAGTAGACGTCCATTCTCTGAAAGAGGTGAAGTGTCGGTTGATTGTAAGGTGTCATGTCGCGAAGAGAGCAAGCTTGTCTTGGGGTTAGAAGTGGGTAATGCGGCAAAGACGGTTGCGAGGTGGACGAAAGGGAGAAGGCGAGAAGCAGGTACCACAAAGGCGGAGAACTAGCTGGTCCGTGAGCATCAAGGAAGAACCAACGGCGGTGGGCATCCCGATGATGAGGCCGGAGCCGCGACCCGGGCGAGGGGTTGGGTGTAGCAGACAGTCGTAGAATAATTCAGTAGCAGTGGGTCAAACCCGGGAGGCAACGGGGCGGAGCCACGATGACTTCAAATTTCATGAAGACGATGTCGCGAAAGGGTGATATGGGAGAGCCGGTGGGGGATGAAAGTGGCGGCGAGCAATGAAAGGACCGGAACTGTTTGGTGGGAATGGCGGAGCAGTGGGTTCCCATGGCGTAAGCAGGGACAAGAAGGCCAACTATCGCTTGCTTGGTCATAGGCAGGCAAGGCTGTTCGGTGGAGCGTCATCGTTGAAGCAGGTGGGTGGGACCGTCGACGTAGTGGCGAAGACGATAGTGAGGAGATGGCGCGAAAGGACGACTCAATGGGAAAGGAGCTCGGGCTGTGACGGCATGCCTCTGGAGAAGTGGACACAACCGGGAGACAACGGGAGGGGGAGCCAGGATGACTTTTTCCACACGAAAGCAGGTATCGTGAAGGGACGACGTTGGTAACCCAGTCGAGTGATGCGGACGGCCTGGTGGTGGTTGGTATAGACGACAGGAGTGGGTCGTTCCCGGGAGACAACGGGAGGGAGCCACAATGACTTCATTTCCTGCGGGGGAAGGTTCCGTGAAGGAACGGGGAAATAGACAGAAGCGTGTCGAATCCAGAGTTGGCAACGTTTTCCTGAGGAAGAAAGAAGTGAAGGGAACACAGCAGCGGTCGTCCCAACCAGTGGGTCAATCCCGGGAGGCAACGGGAAGGGGCCATAATGACTTCCATTCCCACGAAGAGAGATGTCGCAAAAGGCGGACAAAGCAGCAGGGGAAACGCAGGTGGCTTCGAGCTTGTAGCCGGACAATAGTGGGTCGACCCGGGAGACAACGGGAGGGAGCCACGGCGACTTCATTTCCCACGAGGAGGGTGTTGCGAAAGGCAGCAGAGTAGACAACAAGCGACAGAGGAAGCGAAACGAAGGACAAGGACACGGAGCCGCCATGCGGCTTGTGACAAAGAGATGACATCCACACGGCCACCATCTCTTATATAGGGAGGACCGCGCATGCGCGGTAGGGTACAGAGGCGGCCGACGGTCTAAGAAATCTCAACGCAAGGATGCATCGTTGGGACAACAATGCTAAAATTGACAGGTATTGTACTTTTCCACAGCATAAAGAAACGTTTTTTCACGGAGCGTCCATCTTGTACGTTTTTTCCACACGACGTCAGCGACGACTTCAACGCCACCACACACCAAAACTGGAAGTAGATAGCGCCATAGCCAAACCCGAAACCGAAAAACGCCATAGCCAAAACTGAAGCCTAAATGCCTATACCGAACCGAAACATAATGTAATAACGTATAGAACAAAAGTTTAACTAGATTTTTCACAAAATAAACATAAAACAATATTAATTCAACATTACAATGCATCAAGATACAAACAACCTCTGACCCGTCTACTACCATGCTGTGATAGCAGTGTTCTCCAGTATCCTTTGGCATCCTCCAAACACCGGTCTTCAAGACTCAACCATGCCATCATCTCCATCCTGGACACCGCTCCAGTCCCAGTCCTCCTTCGTTATATCTTTCTTTGACTCCACTTACTACCCAGTCCGACCTACCTCTAGGCCTAGGGGGAATGGGGGACCGCCTATAGAGGGTATCCTCCGTACACCCATTACATCAGCCGTCACTGGAGTCCTCCACTCCACTTTCACGGACAAACACCCACTCCTCACTCTAGGGACACTCTTCTACTTTGCCTGAAACCCACACGTTGGCGCACGCACGTCGTTCGCGTGCTTTTCAATGGTTCTTCCACAACCGTTAACGGTCTTCAGCATGGACGCTCCGACCAGCGTCATGGACACCCCGCCGGAGGATCGCCCAACTGACTCAACTAAAGAATCTACTCCAGACGACCAGGAAACATCCGCTCTAGTAGATGGCCACATCGGTCCTTATCCCGACCCAGTGCAATGTTCGTGTTTGGAATTTGCTGGATCTAAATACCACTCGGACCCACATCCTTGATGCCAGTTCCACCGGTCTTGTGACTGGTTCACTCGAAAGTGTGGTTTGTGCGCACGAATTTCTAAAGATGAATGGTCTGTCATCCTTAAACGTCATACGAGGAATAATATCCAAAGCATCAGAAGAGATCAGCGTCTTTAGTCACAACCATCGGACTCTCCAGTTCCTTCCAAGTCTTCGAAGAAAGTCTCCTTCGCCTCTTCAACGGCATCAGTCTCGGCGTCTCCACCACAACTCCATGGCAAGTCAACGCAATGCCTTCCGACAAAGAACAAGCCTCGTACCTCCGAATTCTCTTCAGACTCCAGTTTTGTCACAGACTATGCAACCCTCACACAAAGTCCACAATTCCCGTCGCTAAACAAATTGCAAGCTTCACTCCTGCTCGGCCTTCAGCTCTTACCAGACGATGAAGCTCACTTCCAGATAAACCTTGCATCTCTGGAATCCGAGTTCCGTGTGCTTTTCAACAGGAACTTGACTCTCTTCGTGCAATAAACTCCACGCTCCGTTCTTCAGCATCGTCCCTAGTCGCCCTCCAACAGACAAGCAACCATCAAGTGGACACCATCCGTTTTCTCCAAACCGCAAACACTACCTTTGCCACAGAACTTAACAAAATCCAAGAGGAAGCTTCAGCCTATGCTTTTGAAACATCCTTCTAAATAAGAATCTTCAATGTGTTACCGAACTCTTCCTGTTACCTCCTTCCTTCCCCTGCATGGAGACATGATTTTTACGCACGTTCACGAACACGGCGACCACGCAGACGTCGAACCACTTCTTCACCAACCCACTCAGGTTCCTGCGACAAACTGTTCCTGCTTTCTACTGTCCAGGACAACATCCATCCATCCTATTCCTCATCCATCGGTAACTCCTTCCCAACTTCCTCTGGCCCCGGAATCCGTCATGGAAGCAGAATCAGTCATGCTTCTTACTTCCCAGTATGCGGTATCATCGTGGACATCGGCCTCTTCCACTTCTGCACTACAACATTTGTCATCATACACAGTGTAGCAATATGACGACGCCTCCACCTTTATTCCAGTATTTCCTGGATTAATTCAATGCTCATCAACGGCTACTAGAAATCCTCCCTGCCTGGACTGCCGTAACTGGGCTAAAGGTATGGCACTCGGTTTCTTAGTCCCACCTTAAAAACTTTCTACCGTCTTTCAACCGGGGAGTCCCTTCTTAACAAATTTCATCTCGCCTTTTCTCCGGCTATTAATTTGGAAACTCAAAATCTCTTTTACATCAAGATCCCTTTTCGACATCGGACACCGCCTTGCATCGGACTCCCCGGCATCCCAGGGAAGACCACTCTTTGGACCCTTTGAAATTTGGATTAACTAATCAAGAAACAACACACTCAACCTCCAGCAAAGCATGAAGATATTACAATTAACAAACACTTCCATCCTTAAAGTTTTTCCTATAAGCTCGAACGCTTCCAGACTCCATCGGTCTCCGATCACCGGGTGGCCATATCTACGCCAACCCTTGTGCCCATCTCATCTCAACTCATGTACTCTCACTGACCTAACAATTGTGTCACAATGACACTCCTCCCAGTCTCAGACACCCTTCTTCGTCTCAGCCACCCTTCACTGTCTCGGTTGCCAGCGGACAGTCCAGGACGCCCAGCGAAAACCCTTCTGCTTACTGACACAGTTTCAAGATTCTTCACCTGCATTTGGATTCCCTCTCCCACAGGTACAGAAAAAAACTTGTCACGTTTGCATGCTTCTCTTTTTGCCTCTACCTGACCCTTAACACGATCCCCTTTCCTGAAGGAAGTTCGCCGGCCTCTGACAACTAGCGTCAAGCCTGCCGGGATCGGTTCACGGGGTACTTGTACTCCGGGGCAGCCGGCTTGCAGCATGGGCTCCAGCAATCCTTGACAGCCACCATCTTTGACAAGGTCTACTATTAAAATAGGTAATGAATGTTTTCATGGCACATAGAAAGTCCAAAGTACCAGGTAGGGCTGGTTGATTTTGGTTTCTATTGCCCTTATAAAAACATACATTACCTTAGCCCGCCCGGCCTCCCCTCTCGGTCGCCTAGGTAGACCCCGAGTGGCAGAAAGAATGACGCCCACGCTGGGGCGGCTCCTTACATAGAGGCCCATGCGCATACGTGATGGTATGGAGGCTGAGAGCCAGGCAGTGAAGCTAACTTCTTCTCTAAGGTAAAGAGCCTTCAAAGGAAGGAAATGCTATTAAAATAGGTAATGTATATTTTTATAAGGGCAATAGAAACCAAAATCAACCAGCCATACCTGGTATTTTGGACTTTTTGCCGGCACGGCACAGTTTAAAATAATCAGGTCAATTCCCAATAAAGGTAACACAGTACGATACATTTTGTGAACCTCTCGTACGGATTTAAACAGAGCCTTCAGTTGGGCTGACATTCAACGAAGGACTATACAACGAAGAAACAGCTTCGCCCACACTATGTTGTGTTATTTGTTAGAGATTTGTTATAAATTCATCTTATCCGGCGCTTTTCTTCCTCTCTTCGGGCGACCCAAAACAACAGTAGGCTTTGACACTTTGGTTTCACGCACAGATGATTTCATAGACTTACGCTTTCCACCTCTTATTTCAGTGGGCTCTGGATTTGCATTAGTCGGAGTCTGCCATACAGATACAGGCATATAGGGTACTTTAACCTGCACCGCTTGCTTCCAGGTGCACGACAACGCACTAAACTTTCACTCAATAATTAACGATGTCATGGCTTGTTTGTTTCGTTAAAAGAAATGCCGTTATGCATTCCTTTGCTTGGTGTAAGCAAGAGCTAAATAGTACTACATAGCTCTAGATGTTGTCAGATTTCGTCTGCTTTCAATCGGTGATAATGCCACTTTAAATATGCAATGCAGTTTTCAGCAGTGCTTACTAGCTGCGAGCGTCAGATAGCCTGACGAAAAAAATTTCCAAAATAATAATAACACGTACCTTTTCGCATTTCCAGTATTTGTACGATCGAGTTAAGGTTTGAATTTAAAATTAAAAAAATATTTTACAAGTTAATAAACCGTAAAATGTAGGGTCTTGCGCCACTTCTTCGAAGCCTATTTTAGTACGTAAATCAGTTGGATGTCACCTCGCTTGACCCTTCAAAGATGGCGGCTTGCGAATATCCGAATAACTCTATTTGTTTCAGCTGTTGGCGTTTAGCAACAGAAATAGGATCCGGAAATAACAGATCCAGTCGTGACTTAATTTCAATACTTAATACAATTTAGCGGCTGTTGCCTAAGTGGTGGCTCTAAGTGTGATTCGTCATGATAACATGTATGCATTTATACTTTCCTGGATTCCAGAACCATCACACCGAGCAGCCTTGTAAACTCTTGAAATTCCTAACATAAATTTCGGCCAAACCACCCACGGTGAAAACGCAGGACTGGTTAGGTGTTGAATAGAGCAGTAGTATTATTGTATATAACTCTATGCTGGAGCCTTAATGGGTTAGCTGCAAGGGACACTGCGGGGACAGAAACAGAAGGGCGTCATACTGAAGCCGATGCTGTGAAGAGTGATTTCTTAGACCTAAAACGCGCGATTTTTGTTGTTGGAGAAAACAACGTTATTTTAAGCCTAAGAAATCCGCTCTTCCGTTGTTTTTCTTTCCATTTTTATGTAGTGCACCTTGTAGTTATGCCTTCCAAAACCCATACTGGTGCCAATATGGCGGCAAATGTCACTGCTCTATACCATTTAATTTTAGCCGGTTTTGGAATTCGGACAACGTCCACTGAGATCCGTTGTCTGTTACAAGTCCATTAAGCCATATTCGGCAATGTGGGTATTGAAAATTTCAATAACTTTCACCGACATGGTAGACTTCATTTTATGCACAAACGGGGTTTTACTGTTGGAGTTTGCCATTATTAGAAACATGTAATTACCCAGTGGGTCTACAAAATCGGCATGGAATGTGGCTTTCGTCTTCAGTGGATACTCCCAGGTGTGCTTGGGACCTGATACTTGCGTATCTTTAAATTTTTGGTAGTTAGTGCAAGATTTAACTTTTTTTTTCGATAGCATCGTCAATCGACGGCCACCAAATTTTTGCTCTGGCCAAGCCTTTCAATTTAACAATTACAAGATGTGAACGAGGCTGTCGGAATTATGGCTCTGTAACCCCAGAATAAAGTATCAGATTCAACAGTGATTTTGTTACGGCGTGTGGAGTAAGGTTGTAAATCTGGCTCATCGCAAGTTACCAGCCAGCCATGGTGAACATAACGATACACCTTGCAAAGAATTGGGTCCTTGCGACTCTCGGCTACCTGTGTTTCGTTTTGTTCTGGAAGGTTCGAAATAGTTTTAATGCTAAGACAGTGTATTGAGCTTCCACCTCCTCAAACTCAACTGAATTGGGAAGGGGGAGCCTCTATAACGCATTGGCTGTCAAATTATCTTTTCCAGGTATGCGCTGAAAATCGTAAGTGTAACCGTTCAACATGACTGCCCAGCGCTGCACCCTTGCTGCAGCCATTTGCGGAATACCTTTTTTAGGGCCGTAAATCCACACTAGCCTTTTGGTCTGACTGTAGTATGAATTTTTGCCCATAGACATATTCGTGAAACCTTTTAACTCCCCATGCCATGCTTAGAGTTTCTCTGTCGAAATGACTGTAGGCCTGTTCGGCTTTTGTGAGTTTGTGTGAAGCAAATGCAATGGGGCGTGACAGGCATAATATGCATCAGGCTTGAACCTACGCTGTAGGGTGAAATTTTGCAACCTAATTTAAGCTTTAGTTTTGGATCGTAATGACTAAGACATTTGACTTAACAATAAGTTCCTTAACTTTATCTACCGCCTGGTCACATTCTACCCCCCTCCCCCACACCAATTTTACTTTAGGGCCCCCAGCGTCTTGTAAGGCTGCCAACAACTGGTTTAATGACTCGTCGTGGTTAGCACCTTTGCCACTTACAAGAATGTCATCGTAAAACGGCAAACATTTTGGAATTTTGCTTGAAATTTGGTCATTTGTCTCTGGAAAATTCCAGGACTTGAGGCTAGGCCTAAAGGTACTCTTAGCCATCGAAAAATTCCAAGAGGCGTGTTAATTGTCAATGCAGCCTGTGACTCTGGGTCAAGCTCTATTTGAAAAAATGCATCCTTAAGATCGATAAGGCTGAAAGTGTCACTTCCTGCTAACTCACTAAAAAGTTCTGCAGCTGTAGGAACTGTATAGTGGTCAAGTTCGAGCTGGGATTTCACAGTGGTCTTATAATCACCGACCACTCGAATTTCGCCGTTCGATTTATGAACCACCACTATGTAGTGGCCGAAAGCTACGATTCTCAAGGTGCTTGTAGCCTCGTCGACATCAAGATGGTTTTGACCTTTGAATTACTAGTTGGGGTGGCGGTTTTTACTTTCCAGGAAACAGCACACATGTACTACTGGCCCAGTATGGGTAACAGAGAGTCATTGGTCCTAACTGTAGGCTAACTAGTGAACTTTAAAGGGGGGGTATTCGCTGCCACCAGGTGGGTGGTTAATTGCAGTCCTGACTTTAAATAATAAGTGGTTTGCTTAATTAATTAAATCATGCAACTAATCGTACTATTAAACAACTGACGTTTCACAAACTCTTGGTTTATTAAATGACAGTTAAATATAAAAATAAGTATTTACATTTCAGACTAGTATCACAAGAAAACAGCTTTTAAATAAAGCAACACGAATTTTACATTTAAAATTCAACGAGAATTCACAATATTATATTCAGTTTCAACCTTTACATGTTATGTGCAAAGTACAACAATTTCGACAAGAAAAGGTTCTGCCAGGAACTCGCAAGAACCTGTTATTAAGTGTAAACCGAGGGTATTACACAAGATACTACCAGACTATGTTTCCTAAGTGCGACTTAGAATCAAATCTGCCATTTAGATTTTGTCACTTTTAAGTTTCAAAAACTCTGCCAATCAACAAAAACGCTTACATGAGTTTGGGCAACTAGCCATCGAAGTCACTGCTTCTGCAAACCTAATTGGTTTAAGTGATCTATTTAGTGTTTGAGTAAGTTCATACTAAAAACACGGAAAAAAAAGCTGGTTTTTAGAAAGGGACCGTGAACCCTGATGTTATGGGGGTGGGGGACCATGAATGCCGATAATGGCGTCACCTCCATAAATTCTCAAAGCTAAGCTTAGTCATTAAGTTTAGAACTATAATTTTGAATGGGGTTTCCAAAAGTTAAATTTTCTAAATTAATATTAGTCTATACGAACCAACTACCTTTGCCCGGCATGGCAACATTCGGACGGGACATCTCCTATACCGACTGGCGTAGTCACCTCTGGCTTTGAGATCTGCTGAGCGTGTGCTAACGAGTGAGGGGAGCGGGGGCTTTTTATGCAATCGACCGGAAATTCGCGCGGACGGGCAGGAGAGCTACGGGGTCTGATTGGTGGAGGGCCTGGAGAACAATGGAAAAGTCGGCAGAGCAAAGGCTTTTTGCTTGGCGCCGTTTGACAGAACAACTATGGAACTTAGTGATAGAGAGAGGCTAGGTGAGTTATGCTTATTGTTTGGAACGTGAAAAAGGTCTTTAATTATTATTGATTGTTTTCTTATTGAACCACGATGTTATGCATCGCGACTATTGAAGGAAAGATCTCAATAAATTCGGTTATTAGCATTGGGAAGCCAGGTTTTAACTTTGGGAATTGGGTAGCCAAGTCGGTTTGCAAGGAACAACTAATTATAACAAAAAAAACGTGTCCGGGAAAAGTCGTAAGTTATTATGTAGCCTAAGCTCCGATATTGGTGATGGCAAAAGATAACGTTAAAAGATTATTATAAAAGCAAAGTTTAAAAGTACCAGCAACATGCTAAAATGCATTTAAATAGTTTCAATCATTATTTGCAGCCACAGATAAATGTTTTTGGCAGTTGGAAATTTCTCAAAAGTATTCAAGATCGTCACCGTAAATAAACTTAAGAAATATCAAACAAAGTATGTCTGTACATCAAAATTGAGGTTAAGTACCTTCGTTGAGGCAGCCCCTCCTATCAAACACTATCTAATGTTTTTGGCTTAATGCCGACAAGAAATAGAGTAGAAATAAGTATATTTTTACAAGTTTGAAAAATGGCGTCTCATGCGTTACAGGAGTTATGGCCTCGGTTTTGGAGGTTTTTCAAAATGGTGTAGTTCTGGTTGTAAATCGAATTTTCGGGATCTGTTTACGGGGGAATACAGATAAAGTTCGTGGCTTTTAAGGGTTTTCAAGTTGAAATGATTTGGTCCATTTTTCACGGAGTTATGGTGATCCAAAGACCGAGGTCTTTTTGACCGAGCTCCAAAGACCGAGCGCAAATAAAAAAAAAATGTTCGTTGCCGTAAACGAAATTTTACCCTCAGGTTTTTGATGGTTTGAGTTGAGGTCTCCTCTCAAAGCTAGTGAAGAACCGGCCTTCTTTACAGCTCCCCACCAAGGAGATTCTATTTGGGGTTCTTGGTGAACTTCACAATAGAAGCTAGAACAGAATGTGTTAGTGCACACAAGATATGCAAAAACTTGAACTGCCAAGCACTGTAATCTAAATTGCAAAAATACACTGTATAACTGCATCTGGTTGAGAAATACAGCTCCAGTTTTGAGGAAATACACCTCCAGGGGATACTTAGTCCTATCCCAGGATCATTTTACAAAGTTTAAAAGGAACACTGGTTTTTGCAAAAATTAAAATCGCCGTTTTATATTTTTGGGGGACTAACGTTTTTGTGGCTCAATTAGTTTTAAAGCAAAGTTAAAATACAAAAATTAAGAACACTGTTTTTGCACCCACTAACTAAATCCACTAACTAACCCACTGTCCGCGCTGCTTCTGTGCAGGAAAATCGTACAAGCATTCAGAGAGTGGGGCAAAAGACATTTAAATCAAGAAACACTCTAGAAATTACAAAGTTAATTTTGTTGTTTCGTTATAACAAGTAAATGAGGCCGTCTATTGCTCTGGTAATATGTCCCTAGCCATTCTGCCTTTCCTCTAGTCTAGCCTTTTTTTTTATCCCGAGAGGCTGCAAAAAAAAACCGACGGACGCATAGCAATAAACCTAGCCTGCGATAGGGTTTAGAAAATTGTATACTGTGGGCACGCCGTAAACGACCAGCTCTATTTACTGTTAAACTACTCCCACTAGAATGGTTTAAGGTTACCAAACAACTTACATAAAAATACATCACTGGGAGGTTTGTGGATAAAAATGCAACAACCTTCTAAACAGGGCTATCCTTTATCTCCCAGGGGTAGACTGATAGTTTTTTATAAAGAAAACCATTTCGTATAAAACGTAAATACGAACTATCCGGGGACAAGTTACAATTCCCATAGAATACTCCTAATGAATATTTTTACTGTGTCGTACAATCTCTGTAATTATCCTTCCACACAGGAAGGTGTTGATAATGACAAAAAGAGCAAGCATTGGCACTTAAAAATTAGGTGTGAAGTCCAAAACAGGGATTAACTGAGAGTTGCTTAAGGATGAGCTCCCAACAGACCAAAATAGCAAAATAAAGACAAAAATTAATTTTCAGTCAATTTTTACTGAAAACAAAAGTTTGAACAACTTTGCTGTTTAAACAAAATACCGGCTAAGTGTGTCGGCATTGACATGTTTTGTAATGTTCTATTCCAGTGACCATTTGACCAGAATAAACATTATTATCTAGGATGGCATAAGGGCAATCAATTGTATAAAACACTAATTAAGTATAAAATAGGTAGGCTAAATAATAAGCAAACATCCAATTATACTGGGCCTTTAATCGACACTCCGGTGTACACAATATTGACCCCCACAATATGGCCAATTAAATCAATGACAAATTGTTATGATTTGATTGTATCGATTAAAAATATCGGCAATGAGTCGAACGAATGGCATTACGGATTAAGTCGAGCGGTAAACCTAATCATTATGATAGTCTCTAGATTAATTAAAGGAATCTCGGGATAAGTTAGTAGCGTACGGGTCGGTACTTGTTAAGCATAAACAATCATAGCTATTGCTAATGCATCGGAATACTTAGCTCTACAATAGAAGCTCTTGAGTGCGGCCATGGGCCCACGGCTCGGCTAGGTGGCGAAGCCTCGTCGCCAACACGACACGGCTATCTGCCTGGCGTACTTCTGGATTGCGGCCTTCGGAATTTTACTGGCGTGAACTAGTTAACAACTGTTGAACGGCTGATGATCGAATGATATTACGCATTCCGAGGATCGGTTTAAATACTGTGGCGTTATCGGCCATGATCGATCCATTGTAGTATTGATTTATTATTGAAATGCTAAATATAGTAACATTTGGACAGCTTGGGCCATTATCGCCAAATGGGACCTCTACGCATGTCAATCATTCTATTGTTGCATTCGGGTTCATTAATTGTTCCCCGTATGCGGCGCTTTGAAGGTATATGCCGCCACCCCGTGTGGGAGGGATTTATTGTTATTCCACGAAGTGATCGATCACGAGCAACGATCTTATCGTAATTAAATCTACTTCTAGAAAGTCATTTAGGTTCTACAAAACTGTCGTAAATATTGTCAAATGGTAATGCCATCCTTTAAACTCTAACAATAGGTGTAATTACACTTGTTCAGTCTCAAATGATCTTGCTACCTCTCGGTCACCTTTGAAGAGGACTCCCAATTATAATTGTTATCTGGAGTCATTTTGATCTATCCGAATAAATACTCGGTTCATGGATTTTAATAAATGTATGATATTATGCAAATATGCATCCAATTAATTAATTGTATTGTTTCTGTTATGAATATCAATTAAGCCATTATTAATTTCCTTACATAATCCCTGTTCATTCTAAAATCATGGTACCTTTTTAATGGTTCCTTACTTTAGCTTCCAAACCCAGCTCATTTATAACAGAAACTGCTTTACATAATTAAGAAAGAATTTTGCATTTACCGACGGCCCAAAGTTAATTGTCGTGTGACTAGGGAAAACTCACCTTTCTTTGAGGTAAAAAAATAACCTTCACAGAAATCAGGGCAATAATTATGTACAGCAAGATTAAATTGCTTCTTAATTGAGCAATACTATTCTGGGTGGAATTGGAATAAAATACTGTATGGCTTAAGTGCATGCAAGACTCGAGAGCGTATTCTCCATGTAACTGAACTCAATTTTAATAAAATCAACTTTGTTGCTGTTGATCTGAAATAAATGATATTTCGCTTTCCTTGGGCTGACCATATGGGTTTGTTTATCCCTCTCGCTTTCAACGAGGGAGGCGTGGCACTTTCCCACATCGTGTTGTGCTCTTACTTTCGACCTCGAGTTGGCCCCAGTCTGGCCAAGGTCGTTCAAGGCTGAGTAGGTTTCTCTACCTTTGGCAATCATGTCGCCTGCCGTTTGACCTAGATTTGCTCTAGCTGCGGGAATGAAAGAAACACGAGCGTTACTAGCTATATTTTGGCAACTTTCAACATTATCCCTTTGAAATCCTGTTTCTTGCCTCTTCACATTTGGAAGAAAAGTCACTTTATATAGCCAAACGTGACTTAGATTTGCTCTCATAGGCAAATTAGTAAAATAAAAAAATATATGGAACATCCATGGTTCGATTCGAACAATACTATTTGACATTGTCAAATTTAAACATTATTTCCCTGCAGTACCAATGGCAACAAGATTTCATCGGAATACGCAGTCTCAAAATAAAATATCATATGCATGCTTCATACATGAGTCGCCCAGAAATTTGTATTTTTCTGAATACATATCACTTGTTCGGTCCCGTGCTGGGATTCAAACTGGCGTCCAGGTTATCAAAATCGGTTTTATCATGCTTTTACTTATTTGGTAAAAATGTTCATGCTACATAGTAACAAAATAGGCATTAAGATAAGGGAGGGGACTGGATACCTGTTTTGTTACGCCGTTAAGTCGTATTCGCTTAACCCCTTGATTTAAGTTTCATTTACTACTATGCCCAATGAAAATTTTCCACGATTGTGTGCCTATTGCGTACTTAATATTTACAATATTTTCACATACTCCATGTTTTGGTAGTATTTTTGTTAGTGTCTGCATTTGACACTAAGTTTCATTTTTTTCGAAACAGCATAACGAGTACTGCAACTCATTCATATATGCGGCTCGATTGATGTGGTGTGTAAAATATATTACGTGTTTATTTCTATTTGTTTCACCCATTTGACTACTACGAGACGGTTTAGACTAACCCGTGTGGAAAGCCTTCAATCGTAGCTTATTAAGAAACAACTGTATTCAGGTTTGTCTGTTTTCCCTTTTGACCACCAAACGACAGTTCAAACTCACCAATACAGAAAGCCGTCTATCATGGAATTTTAAGAACGTTGTTCATGTATATGTGTGTCAACCTATTTTGACTACATGTTCAGGTCGAACCTAGCAGTTAAAGTTCCGCCAGCAAACATGAATTTTAGAAATTATTGCGTTTCTTCACAATAAATATGTTATACCGCAGGATGTGATCAGTACAATCCTCGACCCTAATGTTGTACGATGCTCTAGTGACTCGTATTCGTTACTAGAGTGCTTGTTATAGAGTGATTTGTCTGTAAGGCTATTGCCTTTTTAACGAGCTCTTATGCCTGGCAAAAGAACCGTTTTATGCCTGTACTACCTACATTGGCCCTCCTGAACGTAAGCGACCAATGCACAGGCGTAGTCAGGAGCTGGAATTCTAAAATTCCAGAAACCTACGATTTAAATTAAATCGAAATGCAGCAATCATACAGCGGTTTTTTTTTCATATGTGCTGCTTATAAAAATTGTATTATTTTTTCGAAATTCAAATTTCCAATAATCTGCTATGGTCGGCAGTATTGTATCTGAGCCGTTGCGAATGCAAACTGTTTAACTTAGATTAATATTTTTTTTGTATATCCAAGCGTTGCGATAGCAAACTGTTTAACTTAGAATATGCAAGGCACCCGTGAAATTTTCGGTATCTAAGCGTTGCGACTGCAAGCTGTTTAACTTAAAATATGCATGACATTCGTAAAATTTTTTCCAGTATCTAAGCGTTGTGATTGCAAACTGTTTAACTTAGAATATGCACGGCATCCGTAAAATGTTCGGGTATCTAAGCGTTGCGAATGCAAACTGTTTAACTTAAAAGTTGCACGGCATCCGTAAAAATTTTCCGGGTATCTAAGCGTTGCGAATGCAAGCTGTTTAACTTAGATTATACATGCTTCCGTAAAATTTTCGGCATCTAAGCATTGCGAATGCAAACTGTTTAACTTAGCGGATGCCTGCTAATTTAATTTTGAATATTTTGTTCAGAGCGGTGTTGCACCGCTTGTGTGGTGACTAGCACCGGAAGTCAAATCAACTACATTTTTTTTTTCAATTAATGGGACGAATTTCGTCCGACTTCCATGTCACTGAGTGACGGTGTAACTACAGTCCTAGTTTTCCTGGGCAAATCAATAATAAGAGTAGGCCAGACTCCGTCATTGATTCGCTAGGCTATAAGTCTGAACTTACAACACTAAGTATCACATGCGGTTGTTGCTGACCAGGAAAAAGTAATTTCCAGCATGCGGTAGATCTTTCAAGGTGTTTCACTACAACCTGAGTAAACGAGTGTAATCTGTTCCTTAGGAACTTACGTGTGAGCTACTTCGAAACTTAGTGTAACCATTAAATGGAAGGTACTTCTGGCATTCCAGATCTTAAGCGTACCTCACCTTTAAGCAAGTTGGATTCACATAGCGAATCATTTTACGTAATTAACGTTAAGTGTGCTTTATCAGAGGTAGCAACAATGTGTTTTCACGTTAATGACTTTACGATGAGTAAAAGGAATGTTTTCCCAAATCAATAACTTTACCATAGGTAATAGGAACGTTTTCCAAGTTAACTGAGCTTTACAATGAGTAGCAGGAATGATTTCCAAGTTAACTGAGCTTTACAATGAGTAAAAGGAATGTTTTCCAAGTTAACTGAGCTTTACAATGAGTAAAAGGAATGTTTTCCAAGAGTAATAAGTTAAGATATGTATTCCCCATTGACTTAAAAAAATCCCCATTTTTAAATTTGCATAGCAAGTGTCAACTAATTTATGCGTGTTGTGGCAAGGAGGGGTGGGGTGTATGATTTACACAGGTGTTTTCACCACAAGGCTAGGAATCACTTATCTTTTTATTCATTAGTCCTGGATCATGATGGAATGATCCCAGTTCTATGATTCAGCCTCTTTTCTCCATTTATCTGCCATCCTGACACTTTACCACAATTCACTGTATGTTGCACAATTTTTCTGAAAATACATGAATTTGGTATACATCAGTTATGTTACATTCACATGTATTTTAGGTTATCTGAAAACATATCACAATTGTTTACACTTTTGTATATGTTTGTGACCTTATACATGAATTAAATGATTTTATTTCATAGAATAATGTTTCAGAATTTTTTTTCCTATTTTAAAAGAAAAAATTCTGTATTTTCCCACTATGGAGTGAGTTTGCTAAATTTAGCTTCTTGGCCAAGCTCCGGGTGGGTAGCAACTGTTGTCATGGCCAAGGGTGAGTCGTCCTGACCTATATTGACCATTCCTTTCACTTGCTGATGGTTGCCCTTGAGCATGGTCACTCTCTCTGCTGAGGGAAGGGGGTGGGCAATAAACGAAAGTGGTCGGTGTGTTGAAAGGGTTGGGGGGACGGCTCTGGGCCATGCTGGCTTGATCTGACCTCAAAATGCGGCCTGGTCGGGGCCATGTAAACAATGGCTGATGGTCACAATATGAGCAGAGGGGGTGAGCTAGGTCCCTAGGAAAAAGAGACGGCCCCTTTTCGTGACGTCAAGCCTGACTTTGCACCCATTGGTTTTGCCAATGTCCGTTTTTGGGTCACAATATTTCCGGTCCTGGGAAAATTAGGTCATTTTTCCCGCACACGAAGTTGTATACTTACACTCGACAGTTCTCTTTTGTTTTCTGTTCCCCAATTTTTTCATGGATCCCCCACAGAAGAAGCGTAGGACGATCCCCAAAGAGGAAAGGAGCGCGGTGTTGAACATGCCTCGGTACGTAAAGGACTTTCTGTGTCTGCTGCTTTTGAACTTGTTGCTGTTCTCGATCTGTATAGATCATTATTTATACTGCGAAAGGACTCCGTCCTTGTTTGATGAGTGACCCCACCGTGCCGCCGACGAGGTGCCTTTCTCCCCGATGCTACCCAGTGAGGATCCGCTGGATTACGGGCTCCGGCTCTTCTTTATGGAGATAATCCTAGAGAATCCAGGGCAGTACGTTTTAGTAGATGGTGCCCCTCCAAAGGAGACTGCATTAGCGCAACAAATGCGATTAAGTGGACACTTTCTCCAGTGCAGCCCTTTGACCGCCCGATTATTTAACGTACCCTCCATTTCCTCGGGACACAGAACAGTTTTCCTCATTTTTCTGGCGGGCGGTGAATGTAGAAAATACGTTCTTTATGCAGATGAACTTACACCGGGCAATAGCCCAATTCAACAACGCCGCCCTCCGTCTGGAAGGTGCCCCAGCTACCGACGGACTGTTGGACAACATCGCTTCGATGGTCCACGACTACCTGCCGGAAGGTTTGCCGCCGCTCCCGGATCTTATCCGCATCGGACATGTTCAAGATCCGGACGTGCCATTCATCGCCGATGCGGGAGCATCTGGCAGCGGCGTCCAGCAGTGCTGTCGCCCTGGTTCCTGTAGGCGTGACTGTCCCGTCTGCCATGATGGGCAATACGGTAAGAAAATTTCTTATTTCTTATTTTAATTTTCTTTTCTATCAAAATTTTCATCATGTGATGTTAAATTTAAATTTTATTCACATGTTGGCTAGTAAATATTACTTCTTTTGATTTGCTGGAAGTGGAAATGATAATCTCAAATTTGTTTATGCAAAATATTTCCTTTTAAACAACTTCCAAACTCATTTAAATCTTTATCACAATATTATGCGAATTAAGCTTAATTATTGACTGTAATGCGTCTAAAAAAATCTAATGCGATTTATGCATTTGAAAATACACTATTGCTTCTTGAGCACAGAAATATGTTGTTTTTGACAATTATATTTTTTTTCATAAGTGATTTAATTTTAAATCAATGGTTCTCAAAAGTAAAACTGAGTTATTTTGAAGCAAAATGCTTATTTTCAATTTGCTGGTATAGGCTCAATGAATTCTAGACCTTTTGGTACGTTATATTTACGTGAAATGGTATAAAATCAATTTGTATTTATTGATATGTTGTTTTATTAACAACGCAGTGCGAAATTATTTGAAGCATTGGAAGAGGAATTTCTACGAACTGGTCTACAATAAATGAAACTGCAATTTTCGTTTCATGATCCCTTTCCTTATGGATGTGAAAGGCAAATATTGCTTGCAATTAGTAATAATTTTAATTTTATAATTCATATTCTTATGGATGTAAAATTAAACAGTATAGCATAGCTATGAACAGTTCGTTCAACTTCCGTTTCATACTAGTTTGATAATTCATGCCTTTAAAATAATTAAAGAAGCATCTGCTTAGGACCTTCATTTTGTTTCTTTCTTAAATTTAAGAAATGAATCTCCTTAAATGCTTTTTATATTCTCCATTCATGAAAGGGAATCCGTGCCATGTAATGATGTTATTATTTATTTGTATAATAAATTTACTGCGGCTAGGTAGTCCGAACTAATTTTATGAAACTGGACTCCTAAATAGCCTATTATTTATTTATGTGGCACTGTTTCCGTTTCAAGAATAACATGCTATCTAGAATAACTAGAGTGTGAGTGAAATGCAAGTTCTGAAACTATTCAGTAGGGGGAGGGGGTGGTATTTTAAATTTTAGTAAAATTTGTTTACCGTACAAGTTTGTATAGTACGTATAAGCTTTAAATTACATAAAACATTAGTTTTGAATGTCCGGTAACCACCCGGTAAATATTTGGAATGTATCTTTACAAAATTCCTTGGTTTTGAATTTTTTAGCCGCAATGAGCGCAGCAGCGCGAACTAAGCGCTAAGGTGTATTAGGCTCTCTGCGCGTAGGAAAATTAATTTCTGCTGCACGTTCGAACTCTAAATGGTGAATTTAAGAATGGTAGTAACCTATGGTCTTAATAAAATAGTATATTCTACTTGTTTCATTTAATTTGGATTAAGTATTAAGTTCTTTTAGGGGGTGTGGGGGAAGTATCACTCACGAAGTTGTCATGTAGTTATAACAATTATGTCGGGAAGGAACATGTTCCAGCTGTTCTCATATGCTTGAACATCCTAATCCCGTATACCATTTTATTTTCCTCCATATTGTTCTTATGAACGTGAGAGAAATTAAGGTAACAACGTGTATCGCTATATAATCCAGTCCCTGGCCTATACCCCCGTAGGAATTTTTGAGTGGACGGATGAAACCTGTTACAGTGGTCAGGTACATTATAGCAGATTCAAAAAAACAGAGGTAGACATCTGAGAAACTTCATCCGAATTTTCCAGCCGCCATTTTCCAATATGGCCGTTTTTTCGATGAAATTAAACATACCTTTACGCTTTCAACTGTGTTATCGGATTCCAAAAGAGTTGTATCGGCTTCTGCATGATTAAAACATGTGTGTAATCAATCCACCTTTACAATTACACTAACCTTATGTAAATATGTCAGCCGGAAGTGGTTTAGAAAAATACGGTGTAAGCAAGAGCACACCATTACCTCTTCACCTTTAAATGGGCTTAGGATGGTCCGTATGTAAGTTAGACGAATTTGGTTAGGGGTGATGGAAAGACTAGATTTCCAGCTTTCAGAAAATTCTAAGCAAGTCCATCTCGGGCTATTAGAATGGTCGCAAGCGCACTCTGAATTCGAAAATCACCGTTACGCTTTCGCCAGTACACCGTTCCTTTTCGCCTTTAAATGTGGTGAGGTCGATCCGTATATAAGTTAAACGATTTCTGTTATGATTGATGGAAAGAATAGATTCCCCTTTTTTCAGAAAGTCCTAAGCATGTCCATTTAGGGATATTAGAGGGATCGCAAGAGCACTTTGAATTTGAAAATCAACTTACGCTTTCGCCGCTACGCCACTACCTCTTCACCTTTAAATAGGCTTTGGACAGTCCGTATCTAAGTTAAACGATTTCGGTTAGGGTTGATGGAAGGAATAGATCACCACCTTTCAGAAAATGCTAAACATGTCCACTTTGGGCTATTAGAGGGGTCGCAAGAGCACTTTGAATTCGAAAATTACCGTACGCTCTTTCGCCGCTACGCCATTACCTGTTCACCTTTAAATGGTATTAAGACGGTCCGTATATAAGTTAGATGATCTCGGTTCAGATTGATGGAAAGAATAGATCCCCACCTTTCAGAAAATCTTAAGCATGTTCATTTTAGGCTATTAGAGG
>JAHWFP010138482.1:12761-52057 GCA_023313725.1 Lithobius niger | reverse complement strand
GATTTAGGTTAGGGTTGATGGAAAGAATAGATCACCACCTTTCAGAATATCTTAATCATGTCCATTTTGAGCTATTAGAGGGTCCAAGAGCACTTTGAATTCGAAAATGGTCGTAGGACGGTACCTTTTTAAGTTACAATTTCGGTTGCGATTGATGGAGCGAATAGATCCCGACTTTTCATAAAATCCTAACCATGTCCAATTCAGGCCATTAGAGGGCTCGCAAGAGTACTTTAAGCACACAAATTGCTACAACAACCAATTGAAAAAGGGATCGTTTATGCTAATTATGGGTGATACACTTTAAATGCAATTTTAGGGTTGAAAGGCGGCATTTATGTAAAAGATGTAAAAGTCCAGAACTGTGTTGACGGTTAAGGACTTACCCCCAAAAAAACTGTTTTTTTGACTGTAACTCCTTAACTGTCAACAAATCAAAAGCATAAGATGAAGCAAAAACGTTCAGTACATTATTCTGGACACAATTCTGGACTTTTATAACTTTTACGTAAATGCAACCATTGAACCCCAACTCGTATTTAAAGTATATCACCCTTATTCGCGAGAAGGATCCTTTTTTCAATTGGTTGTTATAGTGAGTTTCGTTTTCAGAGTGCTCTTGTGAACCCTCTAATAGCCCTAATTGGACATGCTCAGGATTTTATGATAGTTGGGATCGATTCTTTCCATCAATTGTAACCGAAATTGTTTAAGTTAAAAAGGGACCGCCCTATGCCCATTTAAAAGTGAAGATGTAATGGCTAAGTAGCGAAAGAGTATGGTGATTTTCGAATTCGATGTGCTCTTGGGAGCCCTCTAATAGCCCAAAATAGATATGCTTAGGACTTTCAGAAAGCTGTGGGTCTATTCTTTTAATCAATCCTTATCTAAAAATAATTTAACTTAGACAGGATCATCCTACGCCCATGTAAAGGTGAAATGTAATGACGGAGTGGAAATGCGCAAGGTGATTTTCGAATTCAAAGTGCCCTTGCGACCCCTCTAATAGCTCAAAATGGACATGATTAAGATTTATGAAAGGTAGGGATCTATTCTTTCCATCAATCCTAACCGCAATTGTCTAACTTAGATACGGAACGTCCTAAGCCCATTTAAAGGTGAAGATGTAATGGCATAGCGGCAAAAGCGTATGGTGATTTTCGAATTCGATCTGCTCTAACGACCCGTCTAATAGCCCGAAATGTACATGCTAAGTATTTTCTGAATGGTGGGGATCTATTCATTCCATCAACCCCAACCGAAATAGTCTAGCTTGGATACAAACCGTCCTAAGCCATTTAAACGTGAAGAAGTAATAGTATAGCGGCGAAAGCGTATGGTGATTTTCGAATTCAAAGTGCTCTTGCGACCTCTCTAATGGCCCGAAATGAGCATGCTTTCGATTTTCTGAAAGCTGGGGATCTATTCTTTCCATCAATTCTGACCGAAATCGTTAAATTTAGATAGGGACCGTCCTACACCCACGGAATGGTGAAAAGTAATGTCGTAGTGGCAAAAGCGCAAGGCGATTTTCGAATTCGAAATGCTATTGTGAGCCCTCTATTAGCCCAAAATGGACATGCTTAAGATTTTCTGGAAGGTGTGGATCTATTCTTTCCATTAACTCTAACCGAAATCGTTACTGAGATTGGGACCATCCTACGCCCATTTAAAGGTGAATAGGTGATGGCGTAGCGATGAAAGCGTATGCTGATTGTCGAATTTTAAGTGCTCTTGCGATCCCTCTAATAGCCCGAATTGGACATGCTTAGGATATCCTGAAAGGTGGGGAGCTATTCTTTCTATATTGTTTCGAGAAGCACTTACTGCTAACCTCTGTAAGGTTTTCAATTTTTTTAGAATAAATATACAAACAATTGTTGTGTATTAAGTAGTACTGTACGTTTTTGTATTGATTTGCATACACCGTATTTTTCTAAATCACTTCCGGAGGACATATTTACATAAATTTAGTGTCATTGTAAAGGTGGCTTGATTATACACATGTTTTAATAATCCAGAAACCTATACAACTCTTTTCGATCCGATAACAAAGTTGAAAGCAAAAAGGTATGTTTAATTTCAAAATTTCGAAAAAACGGCCATATTGGAAAATGGCGGCTGGAAAATTCGGATGAAATTTCTCAGATGTCTACCTCTGTTTTTTTGAATCTACTATAATGTGCCTGACCACTGTAACAGGTTTCATCCGTCCACTCAAAAATTCCTACGGGGGTATAGGCCAGGGACAGGACTAATATGCGAACGTTTATACTTACAATGAACCAATTTACGTGTCAATTTCACATGCGTTCATAATTTTATGAATTGGATTTTAATCTTTGTCGTTCAATTTCTTTATTTAAGATCATCCAGATAGGGACAGCGATTAACGCCGTTGCCGTTGTCGACTGCCCGTTACTAAATAAGCGGCACGGTCGAGTACGACATTGCCCGCCCTGAATTCAGGGGTGTATATATTGTACATATTTTTTCTCTTATTTTATTTTATTATGTGTTTAAGGGAAATGTCATGTTTTTATGATCATAGATTTCCGAAAGTTCTTCCAAATTAAATTTCCTTTATTGGTTTCTTAACTTTCTACATGAAATCTTAAATTTTAGTCAAAATTAAATTTCCCTGTTCTTAAAATTTTCTTGATTTTCATCATTTTCATCATGACCAAGTATATTAAATTTATACTTCTTAAATCTGTGATCGTACAATATTTTATACGCACTAATTCTGATCCTTTTATTTCAGGTAATGTTTTATATGTATATTCAATGTTCAATGTTTTATGTTACTTAATTTTACCAGAACCCTGGAATTGTTTGCTATTTTATATTTATTTTGAATTCACTATGTTTTGCAACATTTTTATTTTACTTATATTTTCGTAACCGTGACTTACCGTAAGATTTAATTTTACGTTCAAATTATTTTCGGTTACTAATATTTCCTTCAATTACTGTTTTCTAGTCAAATTTACTAAATTTAATTTTCTTAAATGTCAACCGTTCAATAATTTTTTGAATTTTCTTTCATCTGATAAAATTTATTTCAAATTTCCTTCTACTGTAACTTATGGTTACGACATGGTTGTGTGGTTTCACATTTCTATTTTATGATTTTCCATGTCTTTTATGTTTGTAATTTTCTTCGTTTTATTATTTCATTATCTTTTGTCGCAAAATTTATTTATTAAATAATTCAATTTTAATTTCAATTAACGTTACGTTAATTATTTTCTGTGATTTGTTACGTTTTTGTAAATACTTTCATGTTCATTCTTCATTATTTGCTTATTTTATGTTGTAAATAGTTATTAATTTACGTATTTGTACAGTATGTTTATACGTGTTTACGTATATTTGATATTTTATTTTCCGTATTTTATGTTTTTTATATATTTTCTTATTTTTTTCTAAATAATAGTATTTTCTGAAACAATCTACGAGTTTCCGTCTCAAAAGTTATTTTACATTACATCCTGAAACATAATAGACTTAAGCTAGTTTCATGTATTTTATGCGATGTAAACGTGTTCAGTATCATACACTGTTAGAATCGAAACTGCGTAGGTAACTGGTTTAACAATCATGCGTTGGTTTCGGAAAGGAACTTCCGTTTTTACTCACTAGGGTCCCCGCGTGCAGAGCGCGTGAACGCTCCTTCACGGTGACGCCATGTTTTCTTTGTTCTCCGTTGGATATGCAAAGAATTACTCATCCTCAGCATTTGCCTCTTCCAACTGTCAACGCAACCTGATTTCTGGGGTAGTTTTACTGCTACGGGTATTATAACCATGCGTAGAGCCAAGCATTCTTTGTTTATTAAGTTCGTAATCTATTTTACGGTATTTATTTTGTAAATAAGCGGCCGATTTTGGCTCGACGCGTTTACGTTTCTTGGTTAGGCTCGTTTCTGAACCGCTAGCTGCATCGTCAGGCTCGGAAGGCGTAAACGTTGGTGGTTGAATCTCCGATAAATGGTCTATCGGATCTTCCAAAAGTTTTGCTATGTATTGTTGTAATTTTATTTCAGCTTCCGTCAAGGTACCGTTAAGCTGCTCTGATAAATTCAAATCGGTAGGTCCGTTAAAAGGAACAGGTTGGTTAATCGTTCTTAGGAACCATGGTCTAAGATTGTTCACATGTGCGCGAACAACTTTTAATGGATCCAAAAAATGTACAATACGAACGATAACATCATTAACAAATTCCATAATTCTGAACGGTCCCGTCCAAGCACGAAGTAATTTCGGTAAAATTTGTTTAATTGGTAAGAAGTCGCGTAATAATACGTAATCATCCACTATGTAGCGGTACGGACGTGCAGTGCGATCATAAAAGTTTTGTTGTCTCTTAACTGCTTTCCACGTATGGGCTCGAATGCTGCTTGTAGTCTACTCTCTAGACGTACTATAGTGTCATCACTATCATAGCAGATTCGTGGTGGTTCGAAAGCTAATGCACTCGGCAATCTAAATTCTGAACCATGATGTAAATAGTGTGACCTAATTAGCGTGGTTGAATTAGGACACGCATTTAGAGCTATAGTCACTAATTCTAAATACTCGCACCAATTTTCTGGACAACTTGCATAATTTTACGTAATACTGTTTCTATTCTCTTATTTGCGGCTTCTACCGTTCCTCCTACCCACGATGTGTTTGGAGTGAAGTTTATCTGTTTAATATTGAACAAATTTGACAATCTTGCCACAATAGTATTGTTTATCTCACTTCCGTTGTCTCCGCGCAGTTGCACGGGTGCTCCAAATCTAGCTATGAGGTGAGAAAACAACTTATTGGCTATTGTTTCTACTTTCTTATCGGGAATTCCGACTACAATTACATAACGACTGAAGTCGTCAATTAACGTCAGTATGTAGACATTCCCATGAACGCATTTATTCAAGGGTCCAATGAGATCCAAGCTCCATGAATGACCTGGTCTCTGTAAGGGTTGATAGGCTCTTAGCTTAGCCTTTAGTGGCTTGTTAGGTCTAACATAAGCTTGACATACTTGACAAGTTTTAACGTAATGTGCGATATCATCCATCATGTTAGGCCAATAGCAGTATAGTTCTATTAATTCTCTAGTTTTAGTGGCTCCGCGATGTCCGGTGCCAGGTGTGGAATGGTAATCCCGGATACAATAGTTCCGTAGAGATTTTGGTATACACATCTGTGCTAGATTGTGCACACGGCCTCTATTTGGATCTGCTAGTCGAATTCTGTATAGAATTCCGTCATAATCTTTATAAAAGATGTTATGCTTGTTAGAAGCGTCGATCAGATTTTTGGATGACTGATCTTTTAGACGTTTAATTATTTGGCCTAAGAATGGATCGTTTCGTTGCTCCGCCACTAGGTGTTGTCGCGTCCAGTCAGGAAACTGACTGCCCAACACAGCGACTGTATACGAGATAGCGACTGTATACGAGATAGCGCGTCGGAAACCGCTAGAAGTCGGCCCGACTTGTGACGTAAGATGAATTCATATTCCCTGAGTTGAAGTAAGATTCTTTCTAATTTGGGGGGGAGGGTTGAGGCACAATAAAGATAGCAAATTGTTAAATGGTCCATGGTTAAGAAAAACATCTTACCAAGTAAATAGCAACGAAATGAATCTATACAATGTATAATCGCTAGAATTTCCCTTGTAGTAGTTGTTTCCTTCCGTTCCGCCTCGGTGAGGGTTCGGGAAGTGTAGGCTAACGGATAGTTTATACCTCCGTGATACTGACTTAAACAACCTCCGATCGATACTCCACTAGCGTCAATTTCAAGGAAAAAGGGTTTAGAAAAATCTGGATGCTTAAGCGTAGCAGCTTTTATCATAGCTCGCTTAAGTTCTTGAAATGCTCTTTCTTCATCTTCGCCCCACAGAAATTTACAGTTTTTCCGTGTTAATCTGGACAAAATCTGTGACATTTCGGCGAATGAAGGAATGTGCCGCCTATAGAAATTAACCATACCTAAAAATGAACGGACTTGCTTAGGTGTTTTAGGCGTAGGATAATGTTGCATAGCCTTAGTTTTATCGCTATCGGGTTGTATCCCGTTTTCGTCTAGCACAAAGCCTAGGAATTTAACCTTTTTGCGTGCAAATTCGCACTTTTCAACACTGAGTTTTAGTCCTGAACGAGCGACTAGTTGTAGTGCTCAATTCACATGACTGATGTGAGTTTTAAGATCTGGACAACTCAGGAGACAATCGTCAAGATGGACAGTACAATAGACTCCTAGCACGTCTGCAAATATTTGCTGTGCACAAAATTGGAAGTGCACAGGCACTGTTTTAAGGCCCATTGGGAGCCAGTTAAAGAAATAGGTTTTAGAGTTAGCAGAGAAGCATGTCTTAGGTTTAGCAGATTCCGCTCAGTAGTGGCGCCAACCAATTCCAGATAGCAATGATTCCGCGACAGGGGGCAAAGAAAACCAACATTTTTTTGTTTATATTTGTACTACTTTAGCAGGGGCCCGGCGAAACCAGCTAGGGGATGTGGGGGAGCGCTGTAAGCTCCCCCAGCGGGAGCCCCGGACGCTGAATCATTTTACGCTATTTGAGGGCCTATTTTGGGCTTTCCGAGACACGTTTGCACCACATTGTTAAGCAAATATCGGATGTTTTTTGTAAACATTCTTTAGCATGAGAGGTCGTAAAAACCTAATTGTGACCAAAATTCTGGGTTTTTTTACACATTTTATTTACAAATTAAATTAACTGATGAAGTAAATTTGTTTTTAAATATTATTAAATTAACGTTAACTAACACTGAATAATTTAAGTTTGAAAAATATATTACCATAGCAAGAACACACAGTTGGCTGTCATTCGTGTTGTGCGTTGGGCTTTTAAGATAGGGCCTTCTCCTTTTAGAAATAACTGGTAAGACATTGGCATCCCAAACGTGTCTTGTAACTAAGATGCCTGTCAAATCATGGCGTTGACGGTCTAACGCAGCAAATCAATTTTCAGTTTAGCCACTTACTGTACACGATTTTCGCTCAGTTCATTGGTATCACGAATTCAAATGACGAAAACTTAACTAGAATCCTTAACAACTCTTGTTTTGTACATATTTAGTTCACATTTCTGCATTAACTAAAACAGCTCTTAAATATGGAGGTGATGAGGACTACTCAAGCAAAACAAAAAACTCTATTTTGAGCTTTTCCTCCACAAATTTTTACGAATTTTATGTCGTCGTGTGGACTCAGTCTTCCGGCTGTTCCCCGACGACAATCTCGGTTACTCCCCGACAGGGGGGCAAGGCTTCCCCGACTGGGGACTCTCGCCCCCCCCCCCCCCTCTGTGGTGCCACCACTGATTCCGCTAATTTAAGTTGATAAAATCCAAACTTAAATTCTAAGCGTGTAAAATACTTAGCTCCGCTAAGGTGAGTCATACTTTCTGTCACAGTAGGTATTGGAATGCTTGCACTTTCCACAACAGAATTCAAGCCACGTGAATCTACGACTACGCGATAACCAGTTGGCCTTCTCTTTATCATTAGACAAGGAGATAACCATCCTGATTTACCGTCTTGAATTATTCCTACTCTCTGCATTTCATCAAAATATTTATCTAGTAACTCACGTTGGTGAAATGGAACTCGGTACATTTTAGAACTTACCGTTTGTGATTCACCAGTATCTACAGGAACTTCGTATCCTTCATAACATCCTAAGTCAAAATCGTTTTTAGAAAATGAATCTTGATGATTTCTAAGCATATCTAGAAATTCTCCCGTTTCCTCCCTGTTTAAATCTGGAAACGTGAACCTGTGTTTTAAAATTTCCCATTCCGCATCGAGTTCTGCCTTGGATTTTGGTTTGGGAGCGTCAGTTAGGCTACTAACTGGCACCAATGATGAGCTTTCACTCGGTTTGGATTGATTTTGGGAAGTCTCGATGGGACTTGAGATTTGAGATACCTCGATGGGACTTGCGGTTTGAGATTTCTTAATGGGACTTGAGGTGGGAAATTTGAATTTGACGGAACTAAGGAAGCGTCATCCTCGTACTCGATAATAGCTGTCGTGTATGTACCTAAGATAGTACCCGCTTTTACTTCTACGTCAAATCCATTAAGATTTATACACATAAGTGGAATAATACCAGTCCTGTGGGAGTTGTGTTAACAAGACTGTGAGCAAGATGTACAGGAAATTCGCCGTTTTCAGGTTGGAATACTCCTGTCTGTATTTCTGGATACGGAAAATGTAAATTTCCGGTTATTCTACTCTCACAATTTGATGGAATTATTTCGTCTCTTAACAAAGATACAGTAACATCTATTAAATGTTGGTTAGGTGTGCAATTCCATGTAGATTCAGGATTATCATCAGTTTCTACATCTGTAGCTACGTTAAGTGATGCTACGTAAATGTGATTGGGTTTATAAAATTCCTTGTTTATTATTTCCTTATTTTGATCATAAGCAATACAAGCTAATTCTGGTGTAGACGACATTTGAAATTTTAAATCGCCTATAGTTAAGACGTTATCTGGGCAATTTAATGCTAACGAATCTGATTTATTTGACATGAAATCGTATCCCTATAGCACTGAAATGTTACCAAATGAACCATCAGGAATGATAATAAATTCTTGATTTCTAGAAAATTCACACTTTTCTATAGTTGTTACTATTTTCCTACCAGTTTTAATCTGACGATTTCCGACATCAACAAAATTGACTTGTGTGGTCATCGGAATTAAATGGCATTTAACACTAAAATTCTTAAGCATGCGTTGTGCTGCTGTGTTCGTAATTAACGAAAGTGAAGATCCTGTGTCTAATAAACAGATTTCTGGCTTATTACCAACGTCGAACACTAAGTGTGGACGTGAATATTTAACCTTAGTTTTATTTAAAACTGTGTTCACTTGAACGTTATCAGCGTTAGGCGCTGTTTCCCCCCGAGTCGAGCGATGCTTCTCTTTGATGCTCCGACTCGTGGCTAATATCAACCTCGGACGCTAGATGGTGCTGCTTGTACCATCTGTTGCCCGGTTGAGCGGAAATGCTCGTGAGCAAGTCTCCTCGCTCTCCCAACGATGAGTGTTTTGCTGGTGACGCATTTGGGTCGGCAACATTTTTGCTGTCCCAAAACATTAAGCAGATTGTAGGTTCAAATGTTCCTACAACTTTGACACAACGTCTCAATTCGTTGAAATTCTAATTCTAATTTTCCAATCTTTCAGCGTTGTTGGTGCCCGAAGGCATTTTAACTCCGTCTTTATAAAATGAATCATCCATATGTTTGAACTGAACTGTGCATTCGTGACCTAATAAAGTAATAACTAGCGGCTTTTTAGTATCAACTGGGTTTAATTCTGAATGAAAATTTGTCGAATCTAAACCATCCTTGAATAGAGTTACTATTACTGAGTCACAAGTTAAATCGTATTTATTGTTAACTGTGTTTAATGCATTTGCGAGATTTTTGTTACTGTCTATAGACCTCGCTACATATTTTGATGGAATTTTACCAAAATATGACGCTAAACGTGGTAAAGCTAACGTGCGATCTGGCAAAGCAAGTTTTTGCTGGTGCCATTCGACGTTTGAGTATAAATCAAGCATTAATTTATTTGCATCCTCTTTTAAAAATAATGAAACGTCATTATTGCTCTGTTCTGACTGATTTAAGTTTAGTTCTGAATCCCTGTTCACATTCAGACTACTAGCTCGTTTTTTGGATTGCACCCATTTTGACATGAGTCATACCCTCGTTTACGTCTGTAGCGTGTTGTGGAACACGGTTTTGGCCGTTGTTACTTTGGCGTTGCTGATTTTGGTTTTGATTTTGATTTTGACTTCTATTTTGGCTTTGGTTCTTACCGTAATTATTATTACCGGAATTTTGATTTTGTTGCCCGTTATTGTAACCGTTGTTACCGTTATTGCCAGTGTTAGTTTGGAATGAGTAAGGGTTATTTTTTCTGTTGAACTGAATACAATCCCTATTGTCAAAACCAGAAAAATAATTTCCGCGTTTATCACGGTTATTTCCCCTGTAACGGTTACCTCCGCGACCGTTTTTGTTGTAAGATTCATTTGTTGGAAATCCTCCTTCTTGTTTAGTTTATTCCCAACGTTGTCGGACTGTATGTAAGTTTTCGTCTTTTGTACGACATTCTCGTTTTAAATGCCCTGGGGCTGAACAACGGTAGCACATTTTAACTTGGTTTACACTAGTGTTAACTGCGCTAACTTTAGCTTCAACATTTTTAGCTTTAGCGTTACTAAGCTTAGTTATACCTTTCTCTAAGGAGTTCATTTTGTCTAGCATTGTGCCAAAAGCTAAATTGTTTGCTTCCGTATTAGAAAGTTGTTTAGTGCCTGATTTATTTGAGTTACAATCATTTTCATCGCCTTGGACTCCAGCTAAAACTGAACATTTATAAATGGCTGAATTATACGTATCCCTGAACGTAGTATGCATTTGTGATGTTACATGAGTTTCAATTTCTCGTGGCATGGCGTGTAAAAATACTGAACGCATACCATCATCCTTAGCTAATTGTTTAAAAGCTCGCTGTGCATCCGAATCGGAAGGTTTAACTCTCCAAAGTTGTGAAGCCATTTTCTCTAGCCTGGCAGCGAAAAGGTCGATAGTTTCTCTCTGTTTGAGTCGCGCCGTGCGGAACGACGTAGGGGTGACGATTTCACCTCCGCAACAAATCTATCGATTAAATTTCTTTAAAGCTGTCCCAATTTCGGGAAGTGGCTATATGTGGATTCATGGCTAAATAAATTGCATCTGGACCTGTACATTTACTACATGCAGCTGAAACTAGTTCTGAATCCTGTAGTGAAGGATCTAATGTGCGCAAATTTTCAACCATTAATGCAAAAGCGAAAATGTCTAATGAGTCATCCCCCGCAAAAGGTAATATAGCTTTCTTGGCTGAACGTAATTCTTCCCAAATTCTAGACTTAGTTTGTGAATCTCTAGTTTGATTTGATCCGGTAATAGTTTTCAGCACTTCTAAATGATTATCATTTACTGCCTTAAGATTATCGCTATTTGATTGCAAACATACTGCTAAAGTATGATCTAAAATCTTTTGAAGGTGAGCTTCATCCATCGTATTACCCTGTTGTCCGCTACTCTGATTTGGGGTAAAAGTTAGCGGTGTTTGATTTCCATTTGAAATTTGGGGATTTATCACTACATTTGGGGTAATGGGAACATGGAAATGATTCGGTATTTGCGAATTTGTTGGTACTTGAATATTAAGCGGTGTTTGAGCGCTTGTTTGCATTTGCAAGGTAGGCATAGTTGGCGGTAAGTTTGGTGTTACCCGATTGTGCTGTGGCGTTACTAAATTTAACGGCACTGTTTGGGTTAAAAGCGTAGTTTGATTTAATGGCACATTTTGATTTAGTGAAACATTTTCATTTAGTGGCAAGTTATGGCTAAATGGCGCATTTTGGTTAGCGTGCACCTGGTTATTTGGTGGCACTTGATTACTTAATGATACTTGAGTACTAAGTGGTACTTGAGAATTTAAAGGTACTTGATTTGTACGTTTATTACGTGGAGATCTAGATCTAGTTCGATCTTTAGCGTTACCCTTAATTTGAGCAGAGCGATTAGCTGAGCGAGATTGAACTCGTTTGGGAGGAGGCAAATTTACTGCATCATCCAGCATCTCGTTGAGGGTATCAGAATACTCTGATTCTGTATCTGATTCATTTTGAGTGGTATTAGTATTGTCTAAATTAGTAGTACTGACTGAAGCGTATGTGAATTCCACAAAATCTTAGCGATTTACTGGCCTTCTAATTTGTCTGCCTCTCGAAGAGACTTGAACTGTGCCTCTAGCACGATTACTTCTAGTTCTAGGCATTATTTCAACTAGATTTTAAGCAAATATTTAAGCTTAAGGTAGATTTAAACTTAATTTGTAGCACAAGTCTTAAGTTTTAAGCACTTTGAAAATTTTGTACAATTTTCTACAAATTTGCACCAAAATGATGAATTTTCCCTTTAAAATGGAAAATGAGGAAATTTTCCCAAATTTTAACACCTGAAGTCGGCAATAATTTGACGGTGGTTATTTTAAGAGTAACCACGATCAATTTCACACAAAATTAGCACTGTAGTGACTAATAAACCAAATGCACTGAACTCAATTTAGGCCTATAAGTTTAACCAAAATTTAACCAAAATTTCCTCTTATTGTGGAAAATTTAAAGCAAATACACTTTAAATGTACACAAGATAATACACTTGAACATATTTCATAGCATTGAACATGTCAACCAACTATTTTCATAAACAATTGCAAGATACAAGCAAAATCAACAATGTTATTTTCCAACAAAGTTTAACCAGCACTATTTTCATAAATAGTCTACTAAATTTTCCTGTACTTTATGATTGTTAAAATTCTGTTTATAAACAAACCAACTATCGTTGTTGACTATCAGGTAAAAAAAATCAGACCCAAATTTTAACGCTAAATTCAGCTTTTTAGAGACTGTAAAGTGCGGAAAATGGCAGTATTTTCTATAAAATACAACTGAATGCTCTTAAATTATTAGTATAATTTTTCTTTTCGGGCATTAAAGGGAAATAGAATCACACTTATAACTCCATTGTAATGTTCTATTCCAGTGACCATTTGACCAGAATAAACATTATTATCTAGGATGGCATAAGGGCAATCACTGGTATAAAACACTAATTAAGTATAAAATAGGTAGGCTAAATAATAAGCAAACATCCAATTATACTGGGCCTTTAATCGACACTCCGGTGTACACAATATCGACCCCACAATATGGCCAATTAATTCAATGACAGATTATTATGATTTGATTGTATGGATTACAAATATCGGCAATGAGTCGAACGAATGGCATTACGGATTAAGTCGAGCGGTAAACCTAATCATTATGACAGTCTCTAGATTAATTAAAGGAATCTCGGGATAAGTTAGTAGCGTACGGATTGGTACTAGTTAAGCATAAACAATCATAGCTATTGCTAATGAATCAGAATACTTAGCTCCAGTGCCGGAGCAAGGCGTTTGAACGCCCGGGGCCAGCAGCACATTGAGCGCCCTCCTCATTGTACAGCAATTCCAACCTCTCCCTCCCACTCGCCACTTCCCAAATCTACCCAAAATGAACCCATCATGGTGCCACAGAGATAATGCCAACACACTGAAAACACTCGAATCTTACTACATGAAGTGGTGCAAAATACATGTCTATAATTGAAGGATTGCAATTGTATTTAGAGTATGATAGATGTGCCCTCTGACTGTCAAGAAAACTCACAAGAACTTGAATTTGGCAACAAATATTGCATTTTCGGCCTGAAATTTGGTATTTTTTGCTCACAATAAAAATATTAAAACGTTAAAAAAGTAGGAGCTGTCACAAATTGAGGATTTCATACAGCCGCCATATTGGAGATATTTGTGGCAGCTCCCACTTTTTTTTTTAGTGTTTAACATGTTTATTGTGAACAAATCCCAAACACCAGTCCGAAAATTAAATGTTGGTTGCCAAAATTCATGTTCTTTTGAGTTTTCTTGCAACTCAGACGGTACCTCTATCATAAATTACTGCTGTAACTCACAAATTAGGCTTGGGTTCGCCAAAAAAAAAAAAATTTTTAAAATTCAACTTTTTTTCAACTTTTTTTTTTGGACTGGGGATGGCAGCATTTTTGGCGCCCTTTCCCCTTTCGGCGCCCGGGGCGGCCGCCCCCTTCGCCCCCCTCTTGCTCCGGCACTGCTTAGCTCTATAATAGAAGCTTGAGGGCGGCCATGGGCCCACGGCTCGGCTAGGCGGCGAAGCCTCGTCGCCAACACGGCACGGCTATCTGCCTGGCGTACTTCTGGATTGCCGTCTTCGGAATTTGACTGGCGTGAACTAGTTAACAACTGTTGAGCGGCTGATGATCGAATGATATCACGCATTCCAAGGATCGGTTTAAATACTGTGGCGTTATCTGCCATGATCGATCAATTGTAGTATTGATTTATTATTGAAATGCTAAATATAGTAACATTTGAACAGCTTGTGCCATTATCGCCAAATGGGACCTCTACGCATATCAATCATTCTATTGTTGCATTCGGGTTCATTAATTGTTCCCCGTATGCGGCGCTTTGAAGGTATAAGCCGCCATCCCGTGTGGGAGGGATTTATTGTTTTCCACGAAGTGATCGATCACGAGTAACGATCTTATCGTAATTAAATCTATTTCTAGAAAGTCATTTAGGTTCTACGAAACTGTCGTAAATAATGTCAGCTGGTAATGCCATCCTTTAAACTCTAACAATAGGTGTAATTACACTTGTTCAGTCTCAAGTGATCTTGCCGCCTCTCGGTCACCTTTGAAGAGGACTCCCAATTATAATTGTTATCTGGAGTCGTTTTGATCTATCCGAATAAATACTTGGCTCATGCATTTTAATAAATGTATGATATTATGCAAATATGCATCCAATTAATTAATTGTATTGTTTCTGTTATGAATATTAATTAAGCCATTATTAGTTTCCTTACAGTTTCTTTTCAGGTTTGTACAGTCTCTGAAGTTTAAAATAAAAATTTCAACATGTACAATATTTAGGTTTAGTTACTCCTAGATAGAGCCACGCTTGTATTGACCTACAACTCATTATTTAAAATAAGCTAGCACAGGAAAACACTGGGTTTAGGGTTTCGTTTTTTAATTGCAAAAAAAACTCTTGTTTAGAAAAAAAAACTACATTAGGTTAGGTTTAACAACCTCTGTTTTACTGAGAACACCTATCCAGAACTAAAGCCATAATTATGCATTTATTTCCACCTTAGACTGACATAGAGTTCACACTAAAACATTAGTCCTATTTTTAAAGGGGATCAGAAAAAAAAACTGCATTTAAGTTTCACTATTAGCATGCTGATTTACTTTAAATCAAACTTCGGCAAACGGATTTTACCAAATTCGGGGCAAAATTTAAAACAATCAACAGAAGCACATTTTCTGCCGATCTCGGGTTGTATAGATTTACTAGTTTCTAACCTTAGGTTAGGTTGCGAATTGCTTCGTGCAGTAAAGCAACTTGCGAAGCTGGTTTCACTAAAATCTGGTTTTTCGAACATGGACAAATAGCTGCTTACATCGCTATCTGAAAAGCTGCGTTTTTACTCTTTCTTGACACATTTACGACGCTGTAGCCAATCAAGAATTGTTGGGGCGTGGTCAGTTTCCACTTGCTGCTGTGGTACACGACGTCGGCTAGAGGAATTTTTAATGAGATCCCTCTCATCCAAAGGTTTTGTCCGTGGGGGGCGAACGATGATAGGTTGTCGCTGTGAAGGCACTGGTGTCTTGACCAATCCCTCAGGACGTGGGGGGGTCATTCCCGTGGCTACGGGCTGGGTTTGTTTACGTTTGTGCGAACATCTCTTAGATTGGCTCGTGCCTTTGTCTGCAGTCTCAGACTTCGTCGGGGACAGGTTCACATGGCTTATGATTCGGCTCGCGCAAAAGGTTTACTGCATTAAGTCCGTTTACACCAAGTATAATTTCGAAAATTGAACTAGCGGCTGAGGAAACACAAGCTACTGTCTTCAATACTGTACCGTCAGTTAATTTAACATATAAGTTAACCTGAGGTAACTCTACAATATCACTGTTTAAAATAGTCTAGCACCTGACTGTTTGTTTTAAACGTGGCCAGTTTCTGGCCAATTTAGAGCTGACAATATTTACACAACTGCCGGAATCGTAAAGAATTTTAATCTTACGTTGGCCTACGAAACCTAGACTAGACTGTACTAGACTGTAAAATTTCCCTGGCATTTTTACCTACAAGAAACGCTCATTAGCTTGCTCCGGGACTTTTTGGTTAAGTTCGGGGCATCGATTAAGCAGATGCGAAAACGATCCGCACTCGAAACACGATTTACCGTTAGCCTGTCTAGGGCTAGATTTTACACCACCGTCGCTACTATCAGCGTTAGCATCTGGATTAGTTACGCTGTCACTGTTATTATTCTTAGTCCCAACCGGGTTAGCTAAGGAATTATGGTTTTGTTTACCATCTCTAGAGTTGGAGGAACCTTTAGAAGCTTGACTACCTGAATGAGTGCTAGCTTGCATTTTGCCACTTTTGTTAGTAAAATCTGCAGAGATTTGCTTGTTGCGAGTTGTAAACTCGTCACAGAGTTTTGCTGCCTCGGCTAACGTGCCAGTTTTAATTTGATCGGGGAGCCATTTGCGGAGCGCAATGGGGCAGGCTTTCGTGAATTGTTCGAGTAGAATTAAATTCACAAGTTGGTCATAGCTCTTGTTTACTTTAGCTAGTGAGACCCAACGGGAAAACAAGGTTTCCAGTTCAAATGCATAATCGTGAAATAATTGCTCTGGCAATTTTTCTAGGGAACGAAACTGGGTTTGCACGGACTCCTTAGTTTGCACAAACCTGTCAAGAAGTTTAGTCTTAACAATTTCATAATCATGCATGTCAGCATCTTGGAGCTGATCACACACTTTGATTAACACTTCTCCTAAAAGAGGTTGTAAACCTACTGCCCATTCCTCTTTGGGAATTTTCTGCGTTAACATTATCCTTTCAAAAATTTAAGAAAACTGTTAATCTCTGAGTTGAGCATCCATTTGTTTACTAAACGCACAACATCGGCAATTTTACCAGGTTTGCTTACTGGAATTCTAGGTGATGTAGGGGTTACTGTCAGGGGCGGACTGGCAGCAACTTGGCCCACCGGCCCGGCCCAAAAAAATGGCTCCCTATCCCAAGTTCCACAAAACAAATGTCTTCAAACACAAAAACTGTCCAATGTTCTGCAGCAAATTGCTACATTTTTCTGATTTTTTTTACTTCACGAATGATAACGGTTTCCCTTCACACACCCCTCCAACCAATAAAAGAAAATATATATGTGGTTTCCCACGTGACCTGAAGCCGCTTTACACATAATTTTGAAGTAAATTATTTATTCGTATTTTGTTCATTTAAAAAGTTCTACCGGATGTACAATAGTCGAAATGGTTTATGAGAAGTAGCTCGTGTAAATGGTTCTTAAGCAACTTTTTCCTTTACGCAACACTAAACGTCAAAACAGTAATGAATGCATGCATACTATTTTTACAAATCTCACGTTGTTTCTGCAGCTGTTTTTTGTTTTTTTTAGAAGTAGCATACACCGTATGCATTTTGCTTTGAGTCAGAGGGCTAAAACAAAAACTAAAAAAAAAAGGAAGTAGTGTTGTTACATTATGTATCAGTAAAATCCTTGTCTAAATTGAGAGGCCTGACCAATGATTATGCGGGGCGATTCGAAAATTGTGGCGTGCCCCGTGTCGCGCTACAAAAAAACACTGACCCAACTGGAAGAAAAAGTCATTTTTGAACCTCACAATGACACTCTCAGCAGTAAACATTCTAAAAAAAAAGTCTCAGCTTCTCAGACTCCCACGATATGAGCGTTTACAAGGTTTTGAAGCTATTAGTACCATTTTACCAATATTGCAAGTATAGTTTGCAGAGGCGGACTGGGAACCAAAAGGCGCAGATCTAAGAACTGGAAGGGGGCACTACTATAGTGGAGGGGGGATGTCGCTACGGCTCTGTAAAACTCAGCTAGGGGGTCTGGATGAGCGCTGTAAGCTCCCCCAGTGGGGCCCGGGGCAGAACCCCGGCAGCTGAAGCATTTTACGCTATTTTAGTACTTGTTTCTGGCCTCCAGCGAGCACTAAAATAGCGTAACAGAGCAAATTCTGGTGATTTTTCTTAGTCGTTCTTCAGGATGGCAGGTTTCATAAAACTTAATTGTGACTACATCATGTTTTTTTAGACATTATCTTTACAAATTACATTATACTGAGTTCAGTTTAGAATTATCTAAACAATCCCACAGCTAGCCATTGATGATTGGGGGTTGGCATTTTATACTTTTAGGCTATAATGATTAACGATGAACTGCTATGTTCAAGTATGGGCAGTAGGAGTAGAGCCAGCTACCGGAGGCAGAAAATTATTTTTTTAATGGACTATGAAAAGGTGAAAAATTGAGAAATCCTTTACTCAGTTTTATCCTATACGACTAGGCCTGGAGGTATTATTGCCAAAACTTCCACATTTTAAAGCAACAACATGCTCCAGTTTTTTTTTTTAAATTGGAGCTTCGAAAGATAAAAAAATGGCGAAACCATTTATTCAGTTTTGTCCAAAAGAACGAGAGGTGTGTTGGAGAAAAGCGTTCACATTTGAAATCGAGAAGCTCCCTTTTCATTTTTTTCTCCCTTGATTCAGGGGATCTTAGGGTTATTCTCCCCCTCCCCTCCATCCTCCACTGCCCGACCCATGCCGGCCAGTTAGCCGAAGCACAGTCAGCAGCCCCGCGCTTTGCAGCAGAAAAGTCGTGAATGAGCCACGTTGGCGTGGCATTACGGTTACGGTGTATGCCCGACGTGGGTAAAATTAAAACAGTTTGATGAGAACGATGCAGTATAGTCCATTTATCGTCTGTGCGTGTGTCAGGGGGTGGAAGGAAATTGTTGTGCTGCTTGCTAGCTCGCTAACCAGACTATTGTTTTACAGGCGATATATTAGAAACGAATGCGACGAGTTTCGTCGTTATAAAACCAACGATTATCTCCCCCCAGCCCACCCCCATTTTCGTACAAAAAAATTTTTTATAACAAAAAGGCAAAAACCTTTTTCCACCAAAAAGGAAGTAGTAATTTTTTTTAACTACCATAAAAGGTAAAAAAAAAAAGTAATTTGACTCAAGTGCCCCCCCAGCCAGTTGGCCCACCGGCCAATGGCCATTGCGGCACTATTGCCAGTCCGCCCCTGGTTACTGTACCGCTAGAGGGTCCAGAACTCGCAGAATTTAGCCTAGTTAATTCTATCTGCTTATCGAGCCTTTGTAGCTCTTGAGCGCTAGAGCGATCTCTAATTTGCGCTTCTTGATCGTTTAAAGCAAGTTCGTGTGCCCTGCGTTTATCCGCATCAACCACTTTAAGAGCTTCTAATTTTAGCTCTTCTGCCTTAAAGAATAATTCATTTTCTTTAAGAGCAATTTCTTTTTTTTAGCTTGAATGGCTAAGTCTTTTCGGTTAATAGCACTATCTAGAGTGTCGGCAAGTTCAGTTAATGAAATTTTATTATTTTCAACTGCATCACGTAAATTTTTAAGTGATATCTGTTTGGATTCGCTTACTGCTAGTCCCAAGTCTAAACAGGCTTTCTTAAGCTCTTTGTTTTTAAGACCTTCAACTATTTCTTCACAAGTTGCCATTTCGGGAAATTTTGACTTTACGTTAAAAAATACAGCTTGTATAAACGAAAAACGGAATTAAAATACAGCCGCAAAATTAATTCAAACTTTAAGTTAGAACTGAGCACGAATTTAACCGTTTCTCATCCTAATCCAGTAAGCTTTAGCAATGGAAAACACTTTTTCAACGACCCTCAGCTTTGGTGTATAAATAATTAAAATACATAAATGTTTCTAACTACAACACTAGGCTTGGCAGGCCAAAGCATATCCTACGCACACTTATCCTGAAAACACAATAACTGTGCGGTCAGTCTATCCACATTCGGTCAATCGTCCCACCGTCGATCGACGATACTGATTCCACGGGCGTTGTACTAGAACGTCTCTGGATCTCACTCACTGCGGTGATGATTGGCTTATCAATGGGCACAGCAGACAGCAACGGAGCACCGCGGCCTTCTTGGCTGGTTTTTCCTCACTGGTTACGGGTTGATGCGGGCAGTAGATGCGGGCACCACGGCTGGGCAGGCGTCCACTCGGTGAAGCTGCGTCTCCAGTCGTCTGGCTCCAGGAACGGTGTGGTTACTGACGCTGGGAGGGGGGGCATTGATTTAGGCGGCGACAATGCAGGCGTCTTTCTCGGTGACTATTATAACGGAGTCACGGACATCTTTTTCTTGCAACTTACGTCCAAGTTGCGGTTTGACAGATTGAAGAGTTGTTCAACTGTAGTAGCATGGCAGGGGGGGAAACGTATGACGGAACAGCACCTGTTCATCCCACTGCTGCCACCAAATTGTAGCGGCCGAAGCTACGATTCTCAAGGTGCTTGTAGCCTCGTCGACATCAAGATGGTTTTGACCTTTAAATTCCTAGTTGCGGTGGCGGTTTTTACTTTCCAGGAAACAGCACACATGTACTACTGGCCCAGTATGGGTAACAGAGAGTCATTGGTCCTAACTGTAGGCTAACTAGTTAACTTTAAAGGGGGGTATTCGCTACCACCAGGTGGGTGGTTAATTGCAGTCCTGACTTTAAATAATAAGTGGTTTGCTTAATTAATTAAATCATGCAACTAATCGTACTAGTAAACAACTGACGTTTCACAAACTCTTGGTTCATTAAATGACAGTTAAATATAAAAATAAGTATTTACATTTCAGACTAGTATCACAAGAAACCGGCTTTTAAATAAAGCAACACGAATTTTACATTTAAAATTCAACGAGAATTCACAATTATATTCAGTTTCAACTTTTACATGTTATGTGCAAAGAACAACAATTTCGACAAGAAAAGGTTCTGCCAAGAACTCTCAAGAACCTGTTATTAAGTGTAAACCGCGGGAATTACACGAAATACTACCAGACTATGTTTCCTAAGTGCGACTTAGAATCAAATCTGCCATTTAGATTTTGTCACTTTTAAGTTTCAAAAACTCTGCCAATCAACAAAAACGCTTACATGAGTTTGGGCAACTAGCCATCGAAGTCACTGCTTTTGCAAACCTAATTGGTTTAAGTGATCTATTTAGTGTTTGAGTAAGTTCATACTAAAAACACGGAAAAAAAAGCTGGTTTTTAGAAAGGGACCGTGAACCCTGATGTTATGGGGGTGGGGGACCATGAATGCCGATAATGGCGTCACCTCCATAAATTCTCAAAGCTAAGGTTAGTCATTAAGTTTAGAACTATAATTTTAAATGGGGTTTCCAAAAGTTTAAGTTAATAATAGTATATACGAACCAACTACCTTGCCCGGCATGGCAACATTCGGACGGGACATCTCCTATATCGACTGGCGTAGTCACCTCTGGCTCTGTGCTAACGAGTGAGGGGAGCCGGGGCTTTTTATGCTAGTGACCGGAAGTTCGCGCGGATGAGCAGGAGAGCTATGGGGTCTGATTGGTGGAGGGCCTGGAGAACAATGGAAAAGTCGGCAGAGCAAAGGCTTTTTGCTTGGCGCCGTTTGAAGGAACAACTGTGGAACTGAGTGATAGAGAGAGGCCAGGTGAGTTATACTCATTGTTTGGAACGTGAAAAAGGCCTTTAATTATTATTGATTGTTTTCTTATTGAACCATGATGGTATGCATCGCGAATATTGAAGGAAAGGTCTCAATAAATTCGGTTATTAACATTGGGAAGCCAGGTTTTAACTTTAGGAATTGGTTAGCCAAGTCGGTTTGCAAGGAACAACTAAGTTATAACAAAAAAAATGTGTCCGGGAAAATTCGTAAGTTATTATGTTGCCTAAGCTCTGGTAGTGGTGATGGCAAAAGATTACGTTAAAACATTATTATAAAAGCAAAGTTTAAAAGTACCAGCAAGATGCTAAAACGCACTTAAATAGTTTCAATCATTATTTACAGCCGCAGATAAATGTTTTTGGCAGTTGGATATTTCTCAAAAGTATTCAAGATCGCCACTGTAAATAAACTTAAGAAATATCAAACAAAGTATGTCTGTACATCAAAATTGAGGTTAAGTACCTTCGTAGAGGAAGTCCCTCCTATCAAACACTAATCTAATGTTTTTGGCTTTATGCCGACAAGAAATAAAGTAGAAATAAGTACATTTTTACAAGTTGAAAAAATGGCGTTTCGTGCATTACGGGAGTAACGGCATCGGTTTTGGAGGTTTTTCAAAATGGTGTAGTTCTGGTTGTAGATCGAATTTTCGGGATCTGTTTCCGGGGGAATACAGATGAAGTCGTGGCTTATAAGGGCTTCCAAGTTGAAACGATTTTGTCCATTTTTCACGTAGTTATGGTGATCCAAAGACCGAGGTCTTTTTAGCGCTGGAGCGCAAATTTAAAAAAAAAAGTGTTCGTTGCCGTAAACGAAATTTTACCCTCAGGTTTTTGATGGTTTGCGTTGAGGTCTCCTCTCAAAGCTAGTGAAGAACAGGCCTTCTTTACAACTATCTGAGCTGCGCACTCTGACGTATCTACTGGTTGCAGGATTCCCAGGCTCACTAGGCGCCTGATTACAGAAAGGACCGGGTGCACCCTTCTGTATACTGGTTTGGCATCAGCCTTAAGTTGAATTTTTGCTTTGTAGCCTTTAAATTACCAATGCCAGGGCTAAACAACTCGGTAAACCCATTTTCGATTTCCTTAGTGTCTACTGTTGAAATGTTAACTTTAACTTTCTTAACACTTTTTATCTTCGTTTGAAGGTCGTAGTAAGGACCGAAATCAATTCGAAAAATTGACTAGTCTTTACTCAGCAGAGCTGGTTTGTAGTGTTTTGAGACCATAATGTCTAAATACTCTATATGACCATTTAAAGTAACTTTTAAGTTAACAGTATACATTGTCCTCTCTTCACCTTCGGTATAAAAGTGAATGGAGTAAGGACTAAGTTGAAGTGGAAAATTTGAAAAATATTTGTTATACCACTTCAAGGGAATCAAGTTCCATCATTAACTCTATTCCGTTTGAACAAACCCAAATATTCCATTTGCAAATCTTTCGTGAATTTAACAACCAAAATTTTATTAGTTGCTAATGGAACTGAAAGTTTGTTGTCTACACTACACATTCCCAGTGTTGTTTTCGAGAATGTAGTTATCCTCAAACTCGGGCTAGTCATCAGAACTACCATTACATTTATTCAATGTTGAGTTACAATCAGAATCTGCCTCACTATCAGAATTTTTAACTACACGGTTCACCTTCTTTTTATAGCTGTATTTAGTCTTACCGGTACTCTTAACTTTAGGGGTGAAACTCTGGTTGGTTTTAGAGTATTCATTTGGTTTAGGAGATTTAGCTTGTCTGTTACTTTCCCTACAAACAGCTTTCAGGTGAATGCGAGTGTGGCAGCGGCCACAAACGTAGTCTTTAAATTTACAACGTGATTTCACGTGACAGTTTCTCCCGCAGCAAAAACAAATTAAATCCTTAGCAGATCTAGTCCTAAAATTTGCCTGTTTAGTTTTCTGAGTGACATAGTTAACAGACTTGGAAGCTGACCTAATTTCGGCTTGTTCAATCTCAGCTGATTCTAAAGATAAAACTTGCTTTAAAAGCTTGCTTTAAAATCGAGAGTATCTTTCAAAAGTTCTCTTTGGATCCGGTCCGACCAGAAACACCCCCCCCCTCCCCAGCTTATCTCTAATCATCTTGTTATTTATGTTTTAATCTTGTCAAATCGCAGAGCGCTGGTTAAAGTTTTCAAAGCAGCGATATACTGGTTTATAGATTCATCAACTTTCTGAACTCTACGAAAAAATTTGACTCTTTCAGACACTACTGACGCTAACAGCTCAATATATATCGTCCAATATTGTTTTGACTAATACATCATAAGTTAATGCATGATACTGATAATCCTATCGAACATATTTTGGCCGACTGAGGCCATTAAAACGTCAATTTTGTCCCTGTCTGCTACCTTTTTAGCTCTGAAAAACCTAAATTTTTTCCTGGTAAAATTGGTTTCTATAGTGTTACCGAAAATTTATACTATCTGTAAAATTAATTGCATTCAATTCCTGGGTGCTCTTTTATGTCATGAGGTTTTTCGCTCTCTATCACCATGCGCAGCCCTCCTATAAAAGCAGACAGCTCACCCGTGGTGGCCATCTCTTTTCCTCTCAATATGTCAACCATGATGGTGGCTCAAGAGGGGTGGTAGGGTTGGTATTTACAGGTAGTATACATTTTCGGTAAGATGACAGAAACCAATTTTCGTCGGCACGAAAATTTCTACTACCTGTAAGTTTAATTCCATTTACAGTTGACCTCGTCAATACAGGTGGCGGGCACCATCATGACAAGTTACCCCGGGTTGCGAACTGGCTCCCTCAAAAAGTTTACTAAAACTTCGCACTTTATTGATAAAATAAACAGAAACAGGTATTTGGATCTCTTTCGTAGGATGTGGTGGCTCTGGAAAGGGCCGTTTGTTAAGATGAGGTCTTGCTTCCGTCTTCTGGAGGTCTTCGTTTCTGTAGTAAGTGCTTAAGGGGGGTGGACTAATACGCATCTGGCTGCTATGATTGAACCCAGACTACTTCAATCTTCCTGTCTTGTCTTGTCATATCATGTCCCTGAAGTAGTGACTTGTGAAGACAGTTTGGCTTCTCCACAATGCTGCCTGAAAGATTTCGGCGATGGAGACTTGGTAGTGAAACGGCCATGAGGTTGAAAGTGCCCTGAGTTCATGTGCATTGACTCTGATGTCGTTGTCCATGCAGCTCACGTTTTGGTCGTCGTAGGCCCTGTGAATAATTCCCTTGATCCAGTTTGCTATCATGGCAGCTGGGGTTACATTTGTGCCTTTGGAGAAAAGTAGGATGAGTTGTAGACGTCCTCGTCGGCATTCGGGGGCAGCTGTGCGTTTTAAGATAATAGCGTACAGCCCATACTGGACAGAGTTCTTTCAGGTTCGTTGCCAATGATGTTCGTTAGCGCTGGTATGATGATTGGCTTAGAACGTCAGAGGGTTTTTGTGTTTTGGCATGGAAGTCAGGTCAAAGTCTGAGGTGGATGAATTTGCAGTTGTCCAAAAAGAAGCAGTAGGCAGGGTCGTTTGAGAGGGCTTGCATTTCGCTGCTGCGAAGACTTGCTGCGAGTGAAGTAAGAAATGCCGTTTTCCTTGTCAGGTGGTTGATGTGGCAGGTTTAGGTGGGTTCATACGGCTCGTTCATTAACGATTCCAGAACCAGTGGGAGGTCCCATTGTGGAACGGTTTTATGGATGGAATGGCGTTCGATTTCGAATGATTTCAGGAGGGTGGAGAAGTCTTCGAGAAGGTGTTTGTTTCCAGCTGCTTTGAAGACAGAATTCAGTGCCGATAGGCAGACCATAGGGATGTGCGATACTCGAAAACTTCGAGCCGAGCAGAGCATGCAACGTGTACTCAAACTAGACTCATCACTTGTATCCATACTCGGTAAACTTGAATCCGGCAAAAATGTGATAACTTTGCCAATTTTTGACCGATTTTGACGTTCAAATATATAAAATTCATCATCTCGCCGAGAGCTTTCAGGTGGTGCAAATTAAAAGGCATTAGCTCAAACCTTTTAAATGTATATCCTAAAAACTAGAAAAGCAGTTGTACACTTTGACCAACACAGTCCATTAAGTACCACATTAGTTGTTGTTACAGTAACAAATTAAAAAAAAAGACACTTGCAAAATAAGTGTTAACTACATACTCGAACTCAGCTCGATACTCGATTCTTCTGTTGCAGACTCTGCTCAGCTCGACTCGAATTAAAATTATTCTACTCGCACACCCGTAGTAGACCAAAATGGTGGAGCCTTTGAGCTCATCTTTAAATAGGTCGGTGAAGAAGACTAGTAGTTCCTGAACAGGGGGATTGATTGGATTAACCTTATTACACCAATGTAACCATCGTTCCCAGTGGCTGTTGTAAAGTTTGTGGTGGAGTTCCGAAGGGCTTTCCTGACGATTCTGTGGCCGGTTCTTCAAAAATTCCTGCCTCTTTGACAAGTCGGATGATAGTAGCCACCCGTGCAGATGTGAGGATTGATGGTAGGAGTTTGAAGGGTGGAAAGAGGTAAGCATATAGGTTTTTCCAGAGGAAGGTTAGTGCATCCACGGCACAGGCTTTGGCTTGCCCCAGATGTAGAAGAGAAATTCACAGATTGATGTCTTGAGAGTCCATTCTCCTGAAGGTGGTTAATAGTGTATGTAACCGACCTGTAACACATCTACTGTAACCATAACAGTCGCCTAGCGTCGGGAAGGTGTATAAAAGCTCGTCGGAGGTGATGAACGGGTTAGACAGCTGATGGCAGGTTACGGTTACAATAGAGGTGTTACAGGACGGTCTCCGTTAGATTCGAACATGCGGGCGTGTAAAAATGGTACGTTTGTGTGTTAGACAGGCACAGCCTAGGCAGGTGTGTAAACAGAGTCTGTTACACCACCTTGTATAGTAACCTAGTAGGTTAGGTTAGGCGGGTGAATTTGCTCGACCTCCACTTATATGATCATGTATGTGGCTTATGTAGCGTGTTGTGTGCAATGACTGTAGCAGTGGAGGGGCAGCAGCTACAACCACCACCAGAGCTGCCTCCATCCTACCACCGCGACCATCCATCGTTGATGTGGGAGAAGAAGATCGACGATTTATAAAGCGCTGTTAATACGTAACTAAATCCCTACTTGGAAACCTAACCAAACCATAAACTACACTCCGATGAGCGTAGCCGGAACCGATATAAGTACCTTCCGAGAAGCTTCTCTGACAAGCTCGGACCTACTCGACTAAATAAGTCGAGCGTCCCTGTAACTACCTATCATCGTTAAAGTGTTAAAAACAAGCTATATTTTGTTAGTTTCTGTTTACAATACGTACCACTGCCAATGATGATGAAGTTCGGTGCGAGGCATTTGTTTTCCTGAAATCGAACGTTAGTAGGCTTAAAGTCATAAAAAAAAAGATGAGAGGATATAAAATGGTTTTCATCCAACATGTGGGGAGATAGGCCTAAGTTTCGTCAAAATAAAAGAGAAAGTAGGTCGAACAGCTCGACCTCTCGTCTGTGGCCGTAAGGCTTTTCCCTCACGATTAGCCTTGACAACAAAAATCGTGTGACAGATTGTGTGCGAGGCGAGGTGTTCGATGGAGGGGAAAAAAATACAAATTATATACATTTGTTAACTTCCTCAGATAATACGTCTGTTGATCACAAAAATGTTTAAAAAAATATAAAAATAAAAACAATAAAAATCACATCCCCTCCACATACCATCACGTGTGTACAATCATAATCAGATTTCAATAATGACATTTTCAAATACCATATATGGTTGTTACAAGTAAGGAGACGGGACCTAATGACGTCGAGAGTCCAAAAAAAGTGGCTCAGGGAGGCCGTACGGGTAAAAAAAATGGCCTTGCCACTGACCCATGCCCAAATAGGGAAACCGAACCATCTTCTGGAATGCATCTAAAAAATTAATATGCCGACCAACGGGCGCCATAATTTTTTGTATTCGAGACCTTTTCCTTAAAAAGCAGACATGTTGGCCTCACCTGTCAATACCTAATGATAAGGACACGTCAAACACCAGACAAATAGACGCCATTTACCACCCCCACGCGACACGTCACGTAGACCAAAAATACCTGAGCAAAGAACGAATTATAAAAAAATAATACCCTTCCAGAATACGAATCGTGTACTTATAAGGAGTGGGATGAGTGAATAGTCCGAGGCGTTAGTAGGAGGAGCCGTACTAAAAAAAATAGAGTATTTTCATTGGCTGGAACGAGTAACGTCATACGAAAATAGCCTCGGGCATGACGGAAGGTAGGCTTATCGACGTTAGCAAGAATCACTACGGCTAGCCAATTGGAGGCCGTAGCCAGGTTTACAATTTTAAGTGTAAGGAAGGCGTACGATTCGTCTAGTACATGTAAATGATCCAAAAAAAAAGGTTTTACCTCCGACAGTACTAATCCGTCTCGTATAAAAGAAGAAGCCGACGTCCTCGCAGCTACAAGTCCTGGCCTGAGCCAGAAAGTGTACGTTTCGAGCTCCTGAAAGACGTTTCCAGTTCCACTATGAGCGACCCTCAACGGCAACCCTTCCCAATGTCGGTCGCCACTCGCCACTTGGCGAGTGGAAATCAACAGTTGGCGAATTGGAATTTAGCCGTACTCGCCAATCGGCGACTAGCTACAGAGCATGCCACTAAAAAAGGGGGTATCTCTGGAACCGTATAAGTTAGAGACGAACGGTTTGCGGCGTTATGCTCACATTTATAAGGGATATATAACTGGATTTTCTGCATTAATACTGGAATTGTACAATTTTGTTAATGCATAAATTAGAGAACCTTTCATCATACAAGACGTATTTGGTAGGTGGCGAGTAAAAATTGTGAAATGGTGAGTGCTTTGTAAGGTCTACTGGCCAAGTGGCGACTGCTAGTGGATTGACATTCGGAAGGGTTGCTCAACGGTGAAAGGTAGGCCTATATTACTTTACGTTATTTTTCATTATTGTTGAGTTCAAACAATGTAACCCTAAAATTATGGTTTTAGAATTACCGAGGTATACTCGTCTGTGCACGCAACTATTTAACAGACAAGGTGTAGACCGTGGTAACGCTAAAGCGAATAAATAATGTAATTACAAGGTTCGTCTCAACAACGTCGTTATTGTTTCGTAAGGTTAGGAAAAAATGTAAAGTAGGGTTCCCTTTTTGTTTCCTTGTTACATCCGTAGGCTTAAACCATGGCTGACAGTATAAGTAACAGCACAGCGAACACTGACATTACGTATTTTCTTGGCCAAGAACTATACGCTCAAGTGCAACCGTTTATGGGGAAACTGTATGTTCAGATAAGAGAATTTATCGTACCATCGGCTGGGTTGACGGCTGGTCGTAAAGGGGTGGCTCTCAGTCCTACGGAATGGTTGCAATTAGCTAAAGATTTTGACGAATTCAACGGAATTGCGTCCAATACGAACATCGAGCAAGAAATGACCAGAGCCTGGTCGTACGGGGGACGATTGAAAGTAATAATCAGCCAGTCGGGGTCGACCTACAATGCGAAGTACATCTTCGAAAAACAAGGGGGAAAGTATATCGTTCTTAGCAACCGTCAAATGCGGGGATTGCTCAGTTATGTTCACGTAATAACCAATACCCTGAAGGAAAAAATGAAAGATTTCGAGCAGGTCGAGGAAGTATGGATGTAAAAAAAAAATGCCCCACAAAAAAAAAACCGTAAAATGTGAACACGTGGTTTTTATTCCTCTTTGTCCCATAGATATGACCAACATGTACTGCGATTCCTTTCCGTTGAGTGGTTGGAACTATTTAAGAATCCAACCGGAAAATCACTCAGTCACGATCACGATCACGATCACGGGACCCTGGCTCAGCATTGGACTATAAAAACGGTCGCGTTTCGATGCAGTTAGCGGCTGATAACGTCATTATTTTGAAAGTGCATAGCAGCTCGGTTGCTCTTACGGAATTTGACATTCTGCACATGCGTTATTTGTACGGACATATCTGCCTAGCAATTGCGTGTTGGGGCCAGAGAATAAGCGACGTTTTAACACCGGCAATCCAAACAATTACGCGGGGCACTATGACCGAAAGCGACCCTCCCAAACCAGCACCCAAACCTAGGAAAGGAGCCATGAAGGAAACCACGCCCACTAAAGAGCGGCTTTCTAAACCCACCCAAAAAAACTCAAGTTTGCCCAGCCGGGTCCAAGCACCAGTAACGTTCCGACAGTAATCAACGTAGATGAAGAAGAAGAAGAAGAAGAAAAGTGTTCAAAATGCGTCTAAGAAATCATGCACGAATCTTGCGACGGACTGGTTGACAAACGCCTCGCATGCCCAGGTTGCGTAATCAATGCGCCCAGCCAGAGTTCGCATTTATGCGTATTAGAACCATCGTTCTACAAATGTAAAAATAATGCGATTTAATTTTGTTTTTCTCAATAGTGGCACGACCAACCTCTCAGCAAACGACGAACCAGTGGGGAGGGAGGGGAGAGCGACGTTTCAGCCTCTAAATCATCATTTTCAAAGCAACCTCCTCGTGATTGCGTTAGTCCTGGCAAGGAAATCTTTAAAAACGATAGGTTTAGCATCAGCAAGTGTAGAGGGCGCTACAACAAAAAATTCGCAACGTATACGAACGTGTTCGACGTTAGTATTAATGCGGTAGACCAGGATTATTTGACCGAAAATGGACTCGATCCTGTTACTTACATGGACGAACTCCTAGCCAACGTTTTTGAGCAGTTATTGGATGGGATACAACCACGGGCTTATATTGGCATTTCGATATCGGGGGCAGGCTTAGATAATAACCTGTTTCTTCCATTTCATCCCAGGGAATCGTTCGTGATTGAGAGTATTTTTGCACTTTTGATGAAACTTAGTCGGGTAAGCAATTGGATGTCGACAACAAACTCGAAATTAAACTTACACAAATCAAAGTTTCCGGAAGGGGGGGACCTTTCCTAAAAAGAAAGCGTCTAAATCTAATACACCATTGTGACTAGAAAGTGGTGGACGCAAGTCGGTGGTTCCAGTGAAAAATAAGAAGGACGGCCTATGCCTCGCTAGGGCTTTAGTGACTTGCAAAGCATACGCGGAAAATGATAAAACTCTGTACTACAAGCTACGCAGATCGACGACGCTGCAGAAAGACTTGGCTTTACTGCTACACGAAAATGCAGCAGTGACGGTTAAACGGGAAGGTTGCACCTTGACGGATTTACGCCATTTCCAGGACTACTTAAACGATTTTCAAACTGTTGTGTTACAGAAAATCGGTACCAAATGTCAAACAGTGTTCGAAGGGCCAGCTAACCAAAAACGAATTTACCTGTTTTGTTACGAAAGTCATTTTGTAGGTATTTTGAAACCCCGCTTTTTGTACGGTAGCAAATTTTTTTGTAATACGTGTCTTAAACCGTACGCCAACAAAACAAAAACATTCATGCGAAAAGTACAAATGTGGCGCGTGCCACAGCCCTCGTTTCCGTTGTTATTTGAAAAAGTGGCTTTCCTGCGGGGTTTGCAATCGTTTATTCAGAAACCCAGATTGTCTCGCCCGTCATTACACGAAACAACCGCCATTTAGAAATAATACTGTGTGTAAGTCGCTCTACAAATGTAAGGTATGCTTTCTAACCTACGTAGGAAACAGTAAAACGGCTCATCATTGTGGGCAGCGGTTCTGTAAAGTGTGTAAAAAATGGTCGCATCCTGGTCACAGATGCCACGTCCAACCCCTACCCCAACCCCAGAAGAGAGAATGCGTGCGGATCGCCGCTTACAATTTTGAAACGACTCAGATAGACAGAGTAACGGACTCTTCGAGTAAAGAATACTACATGCATAAAGTAAATCTTGCAGTTATTGACGTAGCGTGTACGTATTGTTTCGATAAAACAGATTGTTTAAAATGCGGAGTCAAACGTAAGGTATTTATGCATGGAGAGGAAACCATGAACAAGTTTTGCGAATAGCTATTCGAAACTCACGCCTACGACACCAACATGATATTGATGGTGCAAAATCAAAGTTCTTTCGATGGATTGTTTTTAATTAAATGGGCTATCGAAGGTGGAATTAGACCTACTGACGTTATTTATTCCGGGGGGCAAATCGTGACAGCAAAAATTGAAGGAATTAAGTTAGTGGATTCCCTCAAATTCATACCGCTTTCGTTAGCGAAACTTCCCGGCAGCCTAGGCCTAAATGAGTCTTTAATTCGTAAAGGTAGTTTCCCCCATCTATATAACCGTTCTGAAAACATGGAATACGAAGGCCCAATCCCTCCATTGAGCGCTTATGATCCAGATAGCCTAGCGAGCGGAGCTAGGGAGAAACTAGTGGAATGGCACGAGCAACAAAGAGCCCAGAATGTAGTATTTAACTTTAAGAAAGAATTTATTAAATATTGCTGCAACAATGTCACGGTTCTAATGGCTTGCGTTCTGAAATTCAGGCAACTTATCCAAGAAATTTGTCCTTTCCTGGAACCGTTTCACGACTGCATAAGCCTAAGCCATCTCGCAATGACGATATTCCGGGCTATGTTTCTGAAAAGAAACAGTATACCTTGCATACCTTCGGGAGGTTACCACCCAGAACGCCAGTATTCGAGGGAGTCTTGAATTTGGTTAGATTTCGAGACTAAAAAACGTGGAATTTATTCAACACGCCAACAATGTAGGAGAAAAAAATTGGTATGTGGCAAATACTCGGTTGATGGCTACTGCGAAATCAATCGTACAGTTTTTTCGTATTTGGGGTGTGAAATACACGGGTGTCCTCATATAACTAATAGACAAGAACAATTGCCTTTCAGTCAGTTAACCGCTCAAGATGCGTATGACAAAAATACGATCAGACGACAGGCTTTGGAACAGATTGCGGGCGTTACTGTACTCGAAATGTGGGCTGTAAATTTAAGGAAGAAATGAAAACTAACTTAAAATTACAAGCTTTCGTAAATGCTTATCCTAGAAACCCTTCTATTCTTCGTCCAAGAAATGCGTATGGAGGAAGCCGTGTAAGCACATTTCGTCATTTGTACGTCGCCAAGCCAGAGAAAAAAATTCTTATTGGCGATATTACTTCTTTGTATCCATCCGTTATGTTACAGGAACGTTTCCCGGTCGGGCATCCTGAAATAATAACGGAATTCAATGGTAGTACCGATATCAGTAAATATTTCGGACTCGTCGAAGCTGTAGTAAACCCTCCCCGCGGCTTATTTATCCCATCACTACCTCTGAAACACGAAAATAAGCTTTATTTCACTCTGTGTCGGACGTACACTGACAGCCCGCTATCTTAGGGCCAGAAATGCGAGCACAGTGTAGTGCAGAGAAGCTTCAGGGGTGTTTTCGTTTCGGTCGAATTGCAGCAAGCTTTAGCTGACGGCTACGAAATAATACAACTGTTGTCCGTGTACCATTTCCCTCAGTCCACGATTTACGACCCCAAAACGTGTACGGGTGGCCTTTTTACTGACTACGTGAAAACCTTCTACGCGCAGAAGTTAGAGTGCTCAGGGTACCCCAAAGGGATTGTAACTGTAGAACAGAAAGCTGCTTACGTGAAACTTGTAAAGGACAGTCAGCAAATCGTTTTGAACCCGGAAAGAATCCGAGATAGTCCCGGTGGCAGAACTATAGCGAAAGGCCTCTTGAATTCTTTGGCGGGGAACTGGGTCAGCGAGAGGACCATTTGTCCACCAAATATATAGATACAGCTGCTGACTACTTTAGTTTCGTACTGGATGACAGAAATATTATATGCGATATTGATTTTGAAAACGACCAGATCGCCGTTGTGCGTTTTAGGAACAATCAAAATCTTAGCGAAGGAAACAACAATGTCTCGGTCGTGATCTCTAGCTTTATAACTGCTTATGGTAGGCTTCGATTGTTGAGGCTCTTACATGAGCACGCCCCAGGCAGTATTTTTTATTGCGACACGGATAGTACCATTTTCAAGGTCAATAAAAACGATCGGTACGACTTACAAAACGATCCTCGTCTCGGAGGTCTAACCAATGATTTAACCTCTTACGGAAAAAATGCTTATATTAGTCATTTTTGTAGTAATGGATCTAAGAATTACTCGTTCGTTGTCCAGAGTGACGAAGGCACGAAAAATGTAGTTAAGGTAAGGGGAATTATGTTAAATTTCCGTAATAGTCAAGTACTAGATTTTGACACTATCGCTAAGATGGTCGAAAATATTGACCAAGGTGAAACTGTCGTCCTTACAGGGCTACAAAAAATTGTACGAAGGAACAATTGTTTGTTAACCACTAGTCAAAACAAAACGTATCGTACTGTAGCTACTAAACGGTACGTAGACCCTCGAACTTACATTTCATACCCTTGGGGGTACTAACTATGTACATCTACAATTCGCATTCGATTTTCAGGCCAAGAAAAATAAAAATAGCCTCGCGCCGTCATTGGTAAGTATTGTAAATATCAACTAACACAATATAGCTTGTTTGTTAATAACATTTTAAAGATGGTAGGTAGTTACAGGGACGCTCGACTTATTTAGTCGAGTAGGTCCGAGCTTGTCAGAGAAGAAAATCCAAGCTTGCTCGGAAGGTACTAATATCGGTTCCGACTACGCTCATCGGAGTGTAGTTTTTGGTTTGGTTAGGTTTCCAAGTAGGGACTTTAGTTAAGTATTAACAGCGCTTTATAAATTGCCGATCTTCTTCTTCTTCCACATCAACGAGGCTCAACGATGGAAGGTCGTGGTAGTCAAGTGGTGGCAGTCCTTTACAGCAGCAACTCTGTTGTAGGTTGTAACTGACTGCTGTCGTAGTTGACTGCTGTCGGAAGGACGCGAGAAAAATGGGAAGAAGTGGGGGGAAGACGAAACCGCACTTTACTTTCTCCACTTTTTGTATACATATATGTATATAATAAGAAAGAAAACAGGAAGGTATCTACCTTTTTTTTCGTTCTTCTATTTACAGAATGGAAGAAGTAACTTCGACTTCGGACATATTCCCACCGAAAAGAATAATGACAGCTAGCATGTACACGAAAGAATACTCTTTTCTGCTTCATCACGATGTAGCTGTAATGCACAACACAGTTACTAAAACTCAAATGCAATGGTTGATATTTGGATTAGAAGCTGAAATCGTATTTTTAGGGCCTCCGCACGACACGATTGAAGTAGGTGGTGGTCATAAGATACGTAGGCAGTACAGTTGTTTCGCGGACGCCGAAGAAACGGTGGATTTCGGGGATGAGGGGGGTGTCAAGAATTGGACGCCGCCCTTGGAAAATGTAAGGGATTACGTTTCGAATCTATGCAAAGTAAGATTCGATTGCTTGTACGTTGAGAAATTCGAAAGTGGCATGGCTTATAAACCTTGGCATTCCTATACTAACAGAGAGGGTTTCGATATACTGGCTCCAGTCGCCGTCTTGGCTTTAGGCAAACGTATTTATACCATGAAACACGATCGAACCTTCGTGGGTGAGAGGCTGTCATTTACTATTGCTTTGGATCCAGCATCGTTATTAGTGATCAAACACCCGACTAATCGATATTACAAACATACTATTCCACAACGGCCTCTATTAAAAGATCCCGCATTTATTTTAACTTTCAATAAATGGCATTTGCGAGAAGAGCCAGCCGCCGATTTTTGAATCCTTTACATTCGTACCATTTTTTTTAAATTCCTGATGGCTACTTTGGCGCAACTATGTTCTTACTGGATCGACAATTACTACAAAGCAACATGGTTTCATCAAACGCGAGAGGACGCATTGTTAAAAACTGTAAAACTATTTACGAGCGGCGATGCAAGACGAATCCATACGGCTTTGTATCACGAAACTAAATGGGGTCCACCCGTCGATTGGATGGAGAATATTCAGTGCACCAAGTACGACCGAAAATAAAATAAAAAACAACAACAATAAAATGACCCGACTTCTGATGGACTTGAATCGTGTCGTATCGCCACGTTTCTTGAACAACGGAGAATTATTCGAAGAATGCTATGTTAATAAATTCAATTGGCAGATAAATTCTTGGCTTTACGAGAATCACAAAGAGTACGCTAGTTTAATACTGGCGACTGCTCCAACCGTAGCCATTTACCAGGATAAAAACGAAAATAGCCTAACCTCGACTTGTCGAGTCGACAATTGGCCTTACGACAATCACCAAAAATATGCCGGTTTGGTATTAGGACAAAGAGTACCTTTAATGACATTGTACTGGGGTAAAAATGAACCTAAAATGAAATTACGTAAAGTCGAATTGACTGCCGGCGAATGTATTTTCTTTAAAGACCAATGCGAGGATTTTTGGTTTCAAAATTTAGTTAAGGAAGGCGTTGCTTCTACACGTTGTATTTTATAGATATATAAATAGTAGTCGACAAAGGCTTTTTCTCCCTCTGCTCCCTCTGGAAGGGGCTTCGCGGGCTAGGTTGGGTCGGGCGGGCGCACCCCCCTCCACTACTCATAAAAAAAGTATACATAACTTTTGGTTGGTTTTGGGGTATAGTTTTAGTCGAAAGTAGAGACAGTCAGTCTATTAGTAAATCTGGTTGGGAATGGACGGTTCTCGCCGGTCGTCGTCATCTTTATCGACGGCGTCATCATTTGTCACTGACCCTAGATACGAAATTGGTAAAAGCTTGATCTTGGTTTTATTTTTACTTATTAATTTCGGAGCTTGGCTCTTGCAACGTATTCCTTACTGCCAGCTTTATTTACCACCGCTCTTACAACAAAACGTTAGCCATGGCAACCACTACGCTCGTACCTGAGTTCGCTCAATTCCACGTGCCTTTCAACTGCATCATTGCCGCTGCGACCTCCGGAGGAAAAACGTCTTGGGTTCTGAAATTTATCAACAACTTACCTACTATGGTCAATGCCAAGATCGAGGAAATACACTGGCATTTTTCCAGTTATCAACCCTGGATGGAAAAGTATACGGATAAGATACAATTTCATAGAGGTCTACCTACTAACGTATCCGATTACGATCCTAATATCAACAAAATTCTTGTCATAGATGATTTAAGGTCGGCAGTGGCGACCTCTAGTAGCGATATTGCAGACTGGTTCACGCGGCACGGCCACCATTCGAAATTTTCTATATTTTACTTGACCCAGAACTTGTTTTCGCAGGGTAAAAACTAAAGGGATGTCGCTCTTAACGCTCAGTATGTGGTACTTTTAAGGAATTTAAGAGATAAACGTCAAATCATGACTTTTTCGACTCAGGCTTACCCTACTAAAACTAAGCAGTTTATGGCCGCGTATAACGACGCGATACAAAGACAGAAATTCGGATACCTAGTGGTGTATTTACACCCTAAATCGAACAAGTTGACTAGACTACGAACATATATATTTCCCGATGAAATGCCGACTTTAGTTTATTACGTGTAAGGCCATCGATGGAGAATGAACGAAAACGTCGTGCTCTCTTAGAAGCTTTGTGTAAAATTAGTAAACACCAACACAAGAATCTACTGAAGCACGCTGACAAGTCTCAGATTAACTGTATATCAGAAATTGCGTTGAATTTACTACACAGTAGGGTCAAAGTGTCAACAGCCACCCGATGCAAGCTACGAAAATATAAAAAGCAGATCAGGTTGCTGGGAAGGATCGCAAGAAAGTTATAGTCCAGTCCGGTGGAGCAATTTTACCTTGGATACTATCCTCGGAGGTATATTCAAAGGCGGGAACTAAGAAGAAAACATGAGTTCTTCTCTACAGAAAATGTACCTCATCCCCGAGGATGCGTATAAACAATACCAACAACAACGGTACAACGGCAACGACGGTTCGTCATCGTCAGCAGCACAACCCCACGGATTTTTATATCAACCCAAAGGCGCTATTTACTCAAAATTGGTTAATATTCAAAACCGAATCGAAAATATTTTAAACTCTGACGATATACCTTTGGATTTTAAAGCGAAATTTATTGGTCAGTTGGAACAACAGAGAGACCAATACATCGATCAATTCAGGTTAAAATCTGCCGCCCCCGCCACTTCCACTCCAGTATCCATGACGGCAGCAGCAGCAGCAGCACCGGTGCCAGCAGTCCCCACGCCTACTCCTTCCTTAGGACCACCTACATTGTCGTTACAAGGAAGTCCGACGACCACAAAAAAGTAAACGACGAGATTGCCAACACGAACGATTTTACCGAGAGTAGCTAAACGCGGTGCTAGCAAAATGCCTAATATCGAATGGGAACGATTTGTCTGAGACGACGACGATGGATGCCTACCTCACTAGGATCTATTACGACAGCCTTGGGGAAGCCAGCAGTTACGCGCCGGCTCCTAAATTACACCTTCGGGCGAAAAGGAACGGTAAAAAGTATATTTTAGCTCAAATTAAAGATTGGTTTTTAAAGCAAGACAGTTATACGATACATAGACCTACCAGATATAAATTTAAACGTAACAGGATTATAGTCGGTGGGTTAGGAAGTTACATGGACTGTGACCTATGCGATATGGTGTCTTTAAGACCTTATAATAAACCCTATAGATTCATTTTAACGTGCATGGATGGGCTCAGTCGAAAAGTATGGGTAGACATTTTAAAAACCAAGACTGGGTCCGAGATACTGCTAGCGTTTAAGAGGATGTTTAAACGTATGCCTCATCCGCCGTCCCATCTCAGCTCGGACAAAGGGAACGAGTTCAGAGCGAAGGAAGTGCAGGATTATTTTAAGGAAATTGGGATTAAATTCTATACTACGGAAAATGACGATGTGAAAACTTCGAAAATTGAATGGTACCAGCGCGAATTTAAGGCGAGATTGCATAGGTACTTCATGGCTAAAGGTACTTAGCACTACGTCCCTGTCATCCAGAAAATTGTCGATTCTTACAACACCAGGCACTCCACAACTGGTATGACGCCCAATGAAGTAACTTTTCAGAATAGTAGACAGTTGTGCGGAAACTTTTCGGCGATGACTTGAAACAACTCGGTCGTGCTATGTCTTCTTCTAAGATAAAAAAGGTTTCTTTATGAGTAGGGGACAAAGTACGAATATCTATTATTAAAGGGAAGTTCGATAAAGGTTATAGAGGCTTATGGTCTAGAGAAATCTTTATTGTAACTCACGTGTTAGTACCTAAAGGACCCGGGGAAATCACGGTTAGGCTTAAGGATTATAACGACGAGGAAATCAAGGGTCGGTTTTATTTACCGGAGGTAACCAAAGTGATTAAAAAGCATGACGAGGACTACCACAGAGTAGACAAGGTCTTGAGATCCAAGGGTATCGGACGTAACAAACAGTATCTCGTGTCTTTCGAGGGGTACGATAGCGGTCATAATCGGTGGATCCCTGCTAAGGACTTGAAAAAGCTGTAAGTATGGACGCTGACAGTTTCTACGCCACTCTACCTGCTAATGCAAGTTTAGATTTGTTTCCGGATAATTCCTTGAATGATTACACTACAAAACTGGCTCGGAGAATAAGTCTGCCCGGTGATGGGTGGGAAGTCGGACTGGCCGAGTTTCAGTACTCGAGGAACTGGGGTAACGTACCATCCGGTAGCGGAATAACTCTAAAATGTGGGACTCGTACTTACGTTAAATTTCCCAGGTACAATTACTAAGAATTCAATATACCCGAACCTACTAAACTCGAGATTCTTAATCAACACAAAGCGGTTGGTGGGGCAACCGAGCTGGGTCTAGTTTTCAATAAGGATTTTGTGTTTTTCACGTACCAGATTGATAAGGTTTTGACCTTTTTAAATAAGACTATCGAAAATCAGTTGGGAATGCCTTCCATCACTTTCAGTTACGATCAAGTAGGTAGGCGCGTTGAAATTAAACATAAACTACCTCCAGATTCTAAGTTGTGCTTGTCCTACAGTCTAGCCAGGTTTTTAGGCTGGGACAGATCGGATAGGTTGTTGAGAGAGAGTTATTACGACAATCAGGGGCGTAGCGACAGGGGGGGCGAGGGGGGGG
>JAHWFP010138482.1:0-12661 GCA_023313725.1 Lithobius niger | reverse complement strand
GGGGGGGTGCACCGTCCCCCCACTCATTCGCCCAGTCGGCAAATTCACGAAAAAAATTAAACTGTCGTCGTACGTACACTTTTTATTATTTGTTGACGCGATGAAATTAAGAGTCGGCATTTCACCTTTGTTCATTTACTCTTCTCCCCATTCGAGAAATTCGTCCAAAGAAATTAAACTATCTTGGCAATACATGTTATTATTTATTACACAGGAAGCAAAAAACGATTCGGCATTTCACCTTTGCTCATTGACTCTTTGCCAGTCGGCAAATTCTTAAGTTGAGTAAATGTTTTGGAGCAGAAAAAAACATTTCGTAAGGGAAAAAAATATACGCGAGTCGTGTCATCGCTTCGTTTTTCTCTTTTCTGCATACTTTAACTTTTGTATGAATCGTCACTTTGTAACTAATCTTTGGCAAGGATTCAGTCACCACACTGTGACCTCGTACTGACACGTGCACCAGGGGTGGCGCCACGGGGGCGGGGGAGCCCTCCCCCCCGGTCGGGCAAGCCATGCCCCCTGTCGGGGAGTAACTGAGATTGTCGTCGGAGAACAAGCGGAAGACTGAGTCAACATGACGACATACAATCCGTACAAATTTTGGCGAAAAAAAGCTGTAGAGTTGGCCGTAAGTTGAAACGTAAGCAATAGAACTTTTCAAACCTAAATTATTCAGTGTTACTTAATGTTAAAGTAATAATATTTTTTAAATAATTTAAATTCTTCAGTTAATTTATTTTGTAAAAAAATGCATAATAAAAAAACAGAATTTGGTTAGAATTAGGATTTTACTACCTCTCTTGCTGAAGAATGTTTACGAGAAACATCCGAAATTTGCTTAACGAGTGTGTTTCAAACGTATTTCGGGAAGCCAAAAATAGGCCCTCAAATAGCGTAAAATGCTTCAGCTTCCGGGGTTCTGCCCCGGACCCCGCTAGGGAGAGCTTACAGCTCTTCCGCAGACCCCCTACCTGGTTTTGCCGGCCCCTTGCCAAAGTAGAACAAAGTTTAATAGAAGACGTTAATAGAATCGTTGCCCCCTCCCCCCATCTGCAGTTGGCTGGCGCCACTACTGACGTGCACAATAGGGTTCATCCTAACTAAGGATGCGGAGGAACGGTTTATTTATTACGAAGTATTCATCACTACCTTGGTGAGTACTTACTAGTTGTACAGCCTTATGCTGACTGAAATTGATTGTCCCATCCCGTAAATAGGTTTGCATAAATACGTTTGCATTTATGTTGCCTTTTGGACTTATGTCAAGAATGCGGGAGCGGGGAATCGAACCCACGACCTTTCACACGAAAGGCCGATGTCCTACCGCTGAGCCATACTGACAAGGCCAACAGGAAACGTCCATAGGCAGAGGTTACTTTTGGCTGTGACAGTGTGGCTCAGCGGTAGGACAGCGGCCTTTAGTTTCAAAGGTCGTGGGTTCGATTTCCCACTCAGTCAGCCTGACATATAAGTCCAAAAGGCAACGTAAATAGGTTTGCATCTGTATTTATTTAACTATTGTTGAGCCCTTGGATTTTTGTGTTTAATACCGTTCAATGGTTGAAAATGAGCAAAACATTGAACGGTAACTGTGATACCAGCCCTTAGTAAAACGGGCGTGGCTCGGTCCCTAATAGTGGTACACCCTTTTCATTACCCTTGATTCAAAGACCACATTCCCACTTTACGAATAAACCTAATTGGAGACATTCATCCAAATTATAACCGTCACAAGAGCAGTTTAAATTTGAAAATGAGCGAAAAATTCAATGGTAATTGTGATACCAGCCCCTAGTAAAATGGGCGTGGTTCGGTCCGTAATAGTGGTACACCCTTTTCATTACCCTTGATTCAAAGAAGACATTCCCACCCATAGATATAAACAACTAATATACAAACTGCTTTTGTGTAACACTAACGGTTCTTGCATAATACGCCAAATGGCAACAAATCGAGTAATAGTTGAGCGCCATTTTGGTCGTCATCTCTAATGCTCAAGGATTACAGCCTGGCACCCTTCAGAAACTTAAAGTACAGATTCTTTTGAGTAGATGCCAGAAAAAAACTGCCTCACAATGTAAGGTACATTACAATTTCTTTTGTATCATACACGGATCCGTGTATTTATATGATTGAAGTCCTCTCTCCAGCAAAACTAAAACTATTAATTTCTCCGTTTCTATTCAATATATTTCGACCAAACTTGGCCAGATAGTAGATAGCAACTTTTCCAAACTTTACACCAACTTTTATGCAATTCCGTGCAAAAGTAAACGTAGGAAGCCACACGTAAATTTGAAAACTGTTCACATGTTGTTGTTCTTGTTCTTGGCTGACACGGTTTCAGAAAAAACTACTGCACCTACCTAAAATCTGAAACATGATCTGAGCTAGAAATTTTCCTGGGCTTCAACCTTACAGGGACCACTTTTTCGATTGGTCGATCCATTCTGGAGTTACGGGACCCTAAACGATCATTTTGATTGTTTTACATTGTTTTAACCATTGTATTTAGGGAACAATGCCACTCACCAAACTCCAGATTCATTCTGAGCCCACGTGTTATGTCTTTGCTAAAAAGTTGATTGGTGAACGGTAAAATGAAAGAATTAGCAGCAGTTAAGCAGCATTGACCCCGATTGGTACTTGGGTGGGTGACCTCCTGGGAATCCATTCTGGGTGCTGCAGACAAAGGGTCTTCGTCGGGCAGATGACCGGGTGCGGTTAACGCTCGCTAAAACCCTTTGACCCTTTGAAAGAATCAGTGTTTCAGCTAAACGCATATATTTTTAAACCAAACTAAGCTGCGTTGTGAATTTCGAGGTCGAAATTGGCAGCTAAAAACGATAGAATTGCGTATTTATTTCGCAGATGCGGGCTTTCAGAGATGAGTTGAATTGTTTCAAAGTGGCCAGCAACAATTGACTGCTTGCATAAACCTTAGTAGAGCGACGCCATAGCTGTAAAAAAGGTACACGGATTACAAACAAAAACGTTAAGTGTGCCGTAAAAAAGGGGTTACATGATTGAATTTTCACTTGTTAAAATTCAATCATATAACCCCTTTTTTACGGCACACTTGACGGTTTTGTTTGTAATATCCATATTAGCCATTTACGTAGAAAAAAAAATTTCTAATGGGCCACTAAGGGGGGACACGGTAAAATTAGTGGGGGAGAATGAGACAATGTCTTGCCTAGCTCATACGCCCCCCCCCCCCCCCACCACCACCACCGCCACACAACTTCCCCAGTATGCAAAGGGTTAAAGCATTAAAAAAAATTCGCGATGGAAGTCGGCAAATCTTAGACCAGAGTCGGATATTTTGGGCCTGCACCCCCCTACTTACTATGGCTTCGCTACGCCCTTGACGACAATGTAAAGGCCCATACTAGAGCTACTACCGAAAGTATTCTCCAACAATTCAACGATGGGACTTGGTGGGTATCTTACGTCACTTTTGTATCTACCATCAACGTTAGTTTACATCCCGGTTACTATCAAACAGGACACGAAATCGCGAATACGTTGAACCAGGCCATACGAGAAAGAGTACGCACCTTTAAATATCCTAGGATCGAATATAGGGAAGTCGGAGATGTAATCACCATACGGTTCCCTTCCATCCTTTTATCGCCGGATAATGAAGCTACTCCTCTGGAAGTACTAAGCGTGAGTTTCAACAAGACTTTGTCGAGTAGAATAGGGTTTACAGCTGACCACTTCTTTCATAGATCGGTTACATCGGAAATAAAGCTTAACTTGGTCGGAGGGTTCAATTCTCTTTATATTTACAGCGACATAGTGGCGGAGACTTTGGTCGGAGATGTTTTGGCTCCTTTGTAGCGAGTGGTTAGAATTGGAGAGGGGGATGTGACTAATGTAATAGTTACTAAGCCTTACTACAAACCTCTCGCGTGTGTTAATTTCGAGACCATTAGAGTCTTTATAATGTCGGACATGGGGATAGCCATTCCATTTAACTCGGGCGAGGTTAGCCTGACGCTACACTTTAGACGCCGTTCTTGAAAATGCGTTCCCCTTACCATGGAATCGATCCTCGCGTTTGCGTTCACCATTATTGTACTGGGCAAAGAGGTGGGGCTCCTTATTTTACGGGTGAGCGAATACAACGAGGTTCGGGGGCTTTCGGTGATTTTATGGGTGGTCTATTTCGCTCGGCAGTCCCATTTCTTAAAAGGAGTTTATTCGGGGTGGGTAGATACGCTTTGAGAAGCGGAGGTATATTGTTGGATGAGGTAGAATCGGGGCAATCGTTTAAGGAGGCTGCTAAGAACAAAAGGCAGGCTGCAAAACAAATGCTGTTTCAGCGGTAACGGGAGGTCAGGTGGGGACCGGTCGAAAGAGGAAGAAGAGGAAATGTTTCCAGTCCGGAAGTGGAAGAAAACGACCCTTTAAACAACAACAATGCCGCCGCCGCCGTCAACCTGTATTACGACGCAGCCGTCAGCTAAGAAGGAAATCAGACATTTTGACTAGATAGTACATATAGGCCGCTACTTTACTACAGGACCCTTCATTCTACACCGACATGTCATTGAAGCCGGATCATGATTCGGTGCCCTGCACCAAGGAGGAACTGGAACTTTTTACTTCAGCACCCGTACAAGTAACTGTTAACGATGACACTTTAGTCGAATATCATCCTCTGGCTACATTATCTGACAGCGCCCCGATCGAATCCGTAGTGCCTGTAGCTGCCGACTGCCTTTTAGACTTGAATCAATCTTTCTTACACATACAATGTAAAGTAGTTAAAGGTGCATCGACGGATTTGACAGACACCGATAAAGTAGGCCCTGTCAATTTATTTCTTCATTCCCTACTTTCGCAATTCGATTGCACTTTAAACGGCAAACAAATATCGAATTCTGACAACGGGTACTCGTATCGTAGTTATTTGGAAACCTTGCTGACCTACGGGAATGATCCTAGAATTAGTCACCTAACCAGTCAACTATGGCAAAAAGACGTTGCTAGATCCTTCGATGTTGCCAATCCTACCGGTGCCAACGGCGGTCTGAAAAAGCGTACCAATCGTATCAAAGCTAGTAATGTAATCGACCTCTATGGAAGACCACACTGTGACCTGTTTCAGCAGGACCTACTTCTGTTAACCAACGTGGACCTACGTCCCAAACTGACCAGAAGCAAGGATGCATTTTGTTTGATGAGCTCCGAAACTAGTCCGACTTACAGAGTCAACATCACTCGTGCAACGTTGTTTGTACGCCGAGTCACTCCATCACCGGCTGTACTACTCGGGTTCACGCAGGCATTGAAAGACGGTCCCGCCAAATATCCAGCACGTCGCATGGAAATGAAGACTTTACTATTCCTAAAGGCAGTCTCCAAGGAAATTTGGACAACGCAGTACTCGGAAACCTTCCTTCATTTTGTCTTCTCGGTCTCGTCTCCAACAGTGCCTACAATGGGAACTTTACAAAGAATCCTTACAACTTCGCCAACTACGACGTGAATTATCTCGCTCTACAAGTCGATGGCAAGACCATTCCCGCCATTCCATATAAGCCGGACTACACGAACGGTCTTTACGTTCGCAATTATTATTCCTTGTTTCAAACCACCGACAAGTTGGTTTCGGATTCACCACCACCCATAACTTACATCGAGTACCCATCGGGCAACGCTCTATACACCTTCGACCTGACTAGTGATAAGAGCCAGGGACAGTGCCACTATAAGCTCATTAAGCAAGACTCTCTTCGCATTGACGTCACGTTCAAGGAAGCCCTTAAAGAAACCATCAATTTGGTGCTCTACATGGTGCATCAAACTGTTTTGGAAATTGATCAAACGAGAAACGTGCTTTACGACCATTAGCAACAACGACATGCAAACCCATCAACTGAGAACTGCAGCTAGTTGTCACAAGAAAGTTGGACCCTTGTTCGGAGGAGTTTTTGCTTCGGACCAGCTACCCAGAATAGCCGAACATTCTGCTTATATAGTCAATTTGGACCCTTCGTCTCAACCTTGCAGTCACTGGGTAGCCATCTTCTTCGATCGTCCTAAATCAAGCGTCGATTATTTCGACAGTTACGGTCTGAAACCGAGAAACATCAACATTCTTCGTTTCCTCAAAAGAAACTCTGTATTCAAACACTACAATCTCCACACCTACCAAGGACCTTGTAGTACGGTATGCGGCCAGTACTGCCTTTACTATCTATATCACAAGGCGAATGGACTATCGATGACCCGCATACAACAGGCCTTTCATCCAATGACCAAGGATTTTAACGACCGGCGAGTCGTGCGATTCACGAAGAGACATTTTAAATTGAAGACACCCAAGCCATACATTGACCAAGAGTGCGTGCAGAGCTGTCAGGCTCTTTTACGACTGACTGACTATTGGGAAGTGATGAATTGTGTACATGTCCCTGCATGCTCCTTATATTACTCGTTCGAGTCTTAAACTCTTTAAGAGCATTCGGCTCTTCTTAGTCCTCGCATGACTTACTTTTTATGTTTTTGTTTTTGCACGCTCTTAAGCTTTTACATGTATAGGAGTCTCGCCAAGAGCTCTTGATTTGTACATTCGTAGGAATAAACCCTAGCTGCATGTCCCATCGTATTTGTCTTTTTTCTTTGTATCCTTCTCGAAGCTCGCGTTTTTACCTTTCGGCCATTTCACATTTATTAACTGATACATCCCTACTTTCCATAGGAAATTGGGGTAAAAGCCTCTATTTCGTTCGAAATAGGGTTGCACTATTTGAACTTGCACTATTTGGACTTAACTTTTTTTTGGCGCCATAAAACCCTGCGCGCTATAGTCAAAAACAACCCTCGATCGACTAACGATTCGGGGGTCGAAATTTGGGCAACGACTACAATGCGTAACTCTTACTATCGTTACGTGTTGTAGTTGACCATGGGCCTCCTCGTAGGAGCTGCCTGGGTATCCACTTGGCCAGTGACATGTTCGTAACGACGGTCTGTAGTAAGAGGATGGAAGGAAGATTTTCTTCTCCCTTTGACTACTGGTTGTCCTTGTATGCCGCTGACTGAGAGGAATAGCGAGACCATGGTCGTGAACTTGGCCGTTTCATTTATCGCTCTACTTTTTCTTTTTCTACATGTCCCCCTCCTGCTAGTGCCAGTCTGCTCCGCTTCTTCCGTAGTAACCCATCATCATGACTCGACCGGGGCAACTCCTGTAATACACTTCGAGTCGTAACTGAAACGTGATAGACTGTCTGTAGTGACCGAACACTCTCTCGCTCTATTTACTCGCCCACCTAACCTAACCTAACCCACTAGGTTACTATACAAGGTGGTGTAACAGACTCTGTTTACACACCTGCCTAGGCTGTGCTTGTCTAACACACAAACGTACCGTTTTTACACGCCCGCATGTTCGAATCTAACTGAGACCGTCCTGTAACACATCTACTGTAACCGTAACCTGCCATCGGCTGTCTAACCCGTTCATCACCTCCGACGAGCTTTTACACACCTTCCCGAAGCTAGGCGACTGTTACGATTACAGTAGATGTGTTACAGGACGGTTACATACACTACCGTGGTTTGTTGCGAGAGAGGGCATCTGCTATCACGTTCCGGTTGCCAGGGATGTGGAGTGGATGAAGGGTTGTGTTGCGTTCTTGGCAAAGTTTAAAAATGTCCGACGTGATGAAGTGTAGTACTACACTCTTTCCGGATGTATGCTACTGCCGTGGTGTTGTCGACTTGGACTATTTTGTCTGCTACAAGGTGCCAAAGTGATCGAGGGCATTGTAGATTGCTTTCATTTCGAGCACGTTCATGTGGTCGGTTGTGTTAGTAGGCCGGGTTCCAGATACTTCGTGTTGTTGGATGTGTGCTCCCCATCCTGTTAAGAGATGCATCCGTAAGGAGAAGGAGGTCCAGAGGGGGTTTGTGTAGGGGGACCGTTTTGGAAATATTGGTGTCATCCATCCACCAGTGCAGGCAATCCCATGGGAAGTTTCGATGTTGGATGGCGTGAGCCCCAAACGTCGATCCGAAAGTGGTGAAAGGGGCGAGTCATCCATCTGCCATAAGGTAAGCTGTCGGCCATCGAGTCCATTTTCCCATGAAGGAGTTAAGAGAAGTTAGTGAGTGGTCGAATGCCTGGAGGAATTGGCCGTGGGCGTGGAGATCATTCTTCCTTTCTGTTGACGGGGTTACACATCCAGCTTGTAGATTGAATTCTACTCCGAGGAAGGTGAAGAATTGGGAGCCTTGACTTTTTCCAGTTGATGCCAAACCCTAGGCTGTGTAGCAGGTCGATGGCAAAGTTTTTGTTGTGAAGCAGTTGTTGAGGGTCTTTGTTGTTGAGGAGCCAATCGGCGATTGGCGATGGAAGTGACTGAGGACAGGTTTCAAAATCATCGTGAAGATTCGTGGGGCGGCGTTTAACCCGAACGGAAGGCTTTGGAAGTCGTAGACCTTGTCTTGGTACATGAGGCAAAAGTAGCGGAGACATGCCGGGTGAAGCGAGACGTGGAGGTAGGCGTCCTCGAGATCGATGGAAATGGTCCAGTCTTTGAGTTTCAGTGAGAGTCTGATGGATTCTAGGGTCTCCATTTTGAAATGAGCGTTGTGCATGAAATGGTTGAGTGGTTTCAGGTTGAAAATCATTCGTTCGCCGACGAACTTCTTTGGTCTGAGGAAGATGGAGCTGTAGAAGCCAGGTTTAGAAGTGTCGGGGCAGTGACGGATTGCGTTTTTGTTGAAGAGCTAGGTTACTTCTGAGGTTAGTGCAGGGGAGGGTCTGGTTGAATTTCCATGGAGGAGACGATTGGAGATGAGGTTTGGTTATGAAAGAGGGTTGAAACCCCCATGGAGACTATGGAGAGGATCGTCTTGTCGGATGTGATTCGCTTCCAAGCCGGTTGAAAAAACTGAAGGCACCCGCCGAATCGGCCTGTTGTGAGTGTAGTCATTGGCGGTGACGGGATCTACTTTTAGAAGACGTGGTGGAATATTTGCTGCGGTTGTCGGGGGTGGACATGCAGTGGTTCCTGATTTTGTTTTGGTTGTTTCCACGAAAGGACTGGTTGTTTCTGCGAGGAGGTCGAAAGTTCCCATGAGAAATGTTGGGCTGGGGTTTAACTGGTTGATGAGCTGGAGGTGCCGTTGAATTAGTGTGAGGTTGCGGCTTTCGGAAGGGCTGATTTGAATTCTGATTAGGAGGTGGCCTAGGTTTGCGAGAGATGTCCAAATGGGGTGCCAGTGTGGGATTGAGGCCTCTGAACTAAGTGTCCGATTCATGGAGAGGAAGATTGTGTAGGATGTGCTTAGTTGAGGCGTTTAAGTTGGACGTCGTGCCTAGAGCAATGTTTCGAAGGAGTAGACTTGAATTGAAGAGTGTTCTTGTAACCAGTCGAAAGCATGGAAGGTGACGGAAGACATTTTCTTCAACAGTTCGGAGATCAAGAAGTGTAGATGTTTAATGTTTCGTTGGCTCGATTCAATGGCCAGTCTTTTGCAGAGAGCGTTGATTGCAGTGCCAAGGACGTCGGCCTGATATGCGGCGCGTAAGCCGAGGCGTAAGATCCGGTCGTTTTCTTTAAGGACGGCAGTTTTGGAATGAATAATGCAGTTTCGAAATACATTTTTGCTTCCGTGGAGAGGAATTCAGACTGATGGTAGGTTTCAAGTTGTTGAGGGTTTGCAGCGCCGTCACCGGCAGAATGAAAGAACCAGGATTCTCGGCCAGGCCGGGGTGGTGGGGCATCCTTGTATAGTTCGAGGGGTTCGCCTTTACCCAAGAGAGAGCCTCCAGTGCAAAGCAGGGTGGTGAGGAGGGTTGTTGATTGGCCAACTTTCGCTCTTTCTCTATTATTGTCGCGTAGACCAAAACCAAATCTGGTTGAAAGTCCCCTGTTTTTCTTTGACGTTAGGGAAGGAGCAGGTTTGTAAAGATAATCGTCGGGGATGAAGGCTTCGACAGCTTTCGGGAGATCGTAGATTGGGATTGCCGTTGGGTCATTATCTGCCTGAAGGGAGTCTTCATAAGGGTCCAAGGGTTGACGTTCAAAATTTACTTAGGACGTTATGTGCTGACGTCTTCCGAAGGTTGATACTGAATCTAAGCCGTCATACTGAATTGGCGATGCAGTTAAGAAGGCGTCTAAGGTCAAGAGAAGAGATAGTTGAGCGACGTTTCTTTGCAGACAGTGTTGCCACTGGAGATTGCTTTCTCTTACGGGAATCGCTGTCAGAGGATGCCACCCAATCTCGGATGTAAGAGCTGTCATGCGAAGAAGGAGTAGGATTGATCAGTTTAGCCTTGTTGGAAAATTCTTTGATTGCACGGTCCATTAGGCGTTATACTTCATGAGACTGCAGTTCATTGGAGTTATGCTTTCGTTGGTGTAACGCGGAGGACGAGAGATCAATTGGCCGGCAGTCCGCTTGTGAAGCGGCGTTTTCCCTTGGCGCTGGAGACGATGAGGCTGACGAAGGATTTGACGAGAGCCAACGTTGGCCGCAGGGAATTGGCGATGCAGTTGAGCGGTGAGGAGCCGTAGAAGTTGACGGACAAGTTGGAGAAGGCAAAACCACGATGCTTGGGTTTTCGGGTGGTGGACTGGCTGGTGAGGTCAATGAGTGACGAGCCAAGGGTTCCATGATGGACTTTCAGGGCGAGAGACTTTCGTTTTCAGGAGCGAGAGACTTTCGACGAATATCTTCGGGCAGGAGTCCTTCGACGAGTCTTCTGCTTCGAGATGAGGGCACTTCAACCGGCGAAAGAAGCTGGAGAGTCTTCTTCGGCGAGAGCTTGAGGAAAAGAGATGGCCCCCAGGGTGAGATGTATGCTTTTATAGTAGGGCTGTGCATGGTGACGCATGCGCAGTAGGGTGGCCGAGCTGACCGTATCTAGAGAGCAAAAAACCGCAAGACATAATACAGCACCCAGGAAACTGAATGCAATTAAATTTACAGGTAGTAGAAATATTCGTGCCAACAACTAGAAAGCAATTTATTCTGTTGGAGTATTTGTCCCACGTATCAAGATCATGTTTCAGATTTTAGGTAGGTGCAGTAGTTTTCTCTGAAACCGTATCATACAAGAACAAGAACAACACGAACAACAAGAAGTGAACAATTTTCAAATTTCCGTGTGGCTCCGTACGTTTACTCTTACACAGAAATGCGTAAAAGTTGGTATAAATGTACCTTCTATAAATCTACTACATGGCCAAGTTTGGTCGAATTATATTGAATAGAAAAGGAGAAATTAATAGTTCTAGCTTTGCTGGAAAGAGGACTTGAATCATATAACGATTACAAACAAAAATATCAAGTGTGCCGTAAAAAAGGGGGTTATATGATTGAATTTTCACTTGGTAAAATGTACACGGATAAAAATTTATGATTTATCAATAGTAATATCACGAGAGCGTAGTTTTTTATCGATAAATGTTCCTCAATCACGAGTTGCATTCCGAAGCTGAAAAAATACCGAGCCCTTGCGCGAGGTGTTTTTATCAGCTTGGGAATGTAACGAGTGGTTGAGAAAATTTATCAATACTTAAACTACGCTCGAGTTTTATTTGAAACGAGACTATACAGTCTCCTTTAAACATCACTTCAACTTGCATAATACGACAGTGGCTTCTTGCTTGAATGCAAAATTCCTGTATGCACGAAATGATGAAAGTGTACAAATTGTTGCCAGATGCAGTTACTGGTTCGTTTAGTGTTTATAGGATAGGTATTTTCTACCGCCGCCTTCATAAATAAAGCAGTTTTGTTTCCCTTACGATCCGTCACAAATTTACCGAACTAATCGCCGTGATAGGACGAAGTAGCTTGTCAGAGCGCTTCACCAAAGTAATTATGTATTGTATTTTTAATGAAAATGTTGTTTCTTAGATTTAAAATAAAATATGCTCCGTAACAATACTAAGTTCTACGATAATTATTATTAATTTATTTTGTACTATTTTCGGTTAATTCAAGTATCGCGTAATGTTGACGTACTGTGGGATGCCTTTACCACTACGCTATAGCTTCGCATAGTAGTGGCGTTAGGCCTAACCTAATGAGAGCGGCCTCACGCAGTTGGGCTGCCCATCTTCTGTCACCATGGTAACCAACGATTAAGAGCATGTCGCCGGAAATTCAAATAATGTGTCGTTTGGCTATCAGGGACGTCGTATACGTTTAGAAATTGGTTTAGGCCTACCAAATGTAGCTCTTGCAAACGTTCGTTATACTGCGGAAAACAAGACATCAGGTGAGTCGATCGTAAAAACCAAGATGGAGGGATGAGGCTGACCGTTTAATCTAATAAAATACCGTGTGGTCGTTTAATCGTTGTTAAGGAGGCGTGATTGGCTGGTGTTTGTTGGCTTCCCATTGGTTAATTGTAGTTATAAAATTATGAAGGTATATTCTCACGGATAAAAATTGATGATTTACAATTGAAATAATCAAATGTACAATTGAGAAAATTGCATCCGATTAGGTGCTGTTGTGCTTTACGTTTTAAATATATGATTGGTTTTAAGCACAACAGCAACTAAATAGATGCAATTTTCTCAATTGTATATTTGATTATTTCTATTATAAATCATCAATTTTTATCCGAGTACATTAAAATTGATGAAAATTCAATCATATAACCCCCTTTTTT
>JAHWFP010138481.1:0-48227 GCA_023313725.1 Lithobius niger | reverse complement strand
TAACCGTCAACAAATCAAAAGCATAATGTGAAACAAAAACGTTCAGCACACAATTATTGTGTGCTAGACAGGAAAGGTGAGTTGGAACCTCGGCATTTGGTTTCAAAGGTCGTCGGTTCGATTCCCTGCTCAGGCAATGTGACTTACAAGACCAAAGGGCAACGTCAATAGGTTTGCATCCGTATTTATTTAGCATGTCTGAGTGGTACGGTTTCGGCACTTAGTCTCAAATATCGATGGTTGAATTCCTACTGTAAACGCAGGCCGCCTAAAAAACACTTCGTTTTTCACGACGAACAATTTTTTTTTCTCGAGCGCACTAAAAACGCAAAAAGACCTCGGTCTTAAACCCTTCGCCGAATTTTTAATAATGAACAGAAACGGCCTATCTTGCAACCATTTAATAGCCAGACACATTATCTAAGTCTTCGGGAAGCCCGATCTCAAGAATTCCATCCTGAACTTTCATTATCGTCATTTGAAAAAGACTCCAAAACCAAGGCAGCGCTCCTTCATCATGGTCGCCATTATTTGAAACTTGTATCTTGTATTTTCATTTTTATTGCTTTTATTATAGGGCAAAAAGCCCAAAGAGACACTAGCTTAGTTGTAGTTTAGGAGGGGCTTCCATTTATGGTCCTTAACCTCACATACATGTGGATACAGACAACTTTCAAAGTGTGATATTTTTTATTATGTTGAACTGCAGCAACTTCTATGAAAAATTTCCACAACGATCGTTACCTGTCTCTTAACTTTAAAGTTATCAATCCAAATTAACTTAAATGCGTTATAGCATTCACTAAGCTAGTTTATTTATCCTTTTTTATACTTTATTAGTAATCTTTGGCCCCCAGAACGCTACCATTAGTCCGAACTAATTCGACATCGGCAATCACTGGACACGAATTTTTGTGTTTATATTTTTGTCTTAAATCTCTACAAAAACCCGACTGTGACCATCCGAATGTTACTTCTAGCTTATCCTACTATTGAAACCAAAGAAACTTTATAAAGATGTGTTCCCAAAGCAATCCGAATTCAAACTGTACTTAAAACTTTGAATCCCCTCCCCCCCCCCTCGCCAATCTAGTTGTGGTGTGTAACACTGCAGTTTACCGGTAAAGCTTATTTAATTTAATAGTGATGCTTTATGCATTGCCCAAACCAAAGTACCAAGCTTTAACAAGAGCCTGTTCATGATGTGCATGTGTAAATATCCAATCAATAATTAATTTCCCAATATAAAGGCCTTTCCCAAAGTTCAAGAGTTGAAAACTCAATTTGGCCTGTCTTTAACCATTCCCTACTCCTTCAAACGGCTCTGCACCAAAACCCTTTGCCCTACAGACTTTCCCATTGTTCTCCTGGCCCTCCACCAATCAGACCCCCGTAGCTCTCCTACCCATCCGTGCTTAGGTAGAGAAAATCCGCTGCTCCAGCATAAAAAAACCCAGTTGCCCTCCCTCTACAGCTCAGTCAGCACAGCTCACAGATCTCTCTAGAAGGGTCACGCCGGTCAGGAGTGGAGATGTCACGTCCGTGGTTGCCATGCCGGGCAAATTGGTAGTGGTTGTAACTAGTTTAACTTTAGAAGTTTATCTTTAGGACCCCCCAATTCTAAATTTATAGTCTAACTTAAATTAACCTCTAGCTTGAAGTCTTTATGGTTGGTAAGCCTTATCGGCATTGCTGTTCTTTACCACCATATGTTAGAGTAGGCATCTCTTCCTAAAAAGCCATTTTCATTCTTTGTTCATTTTAAAATGTAAACAAAGGGACGGTTTGGTCCTCCTGGAAAAATAACTGTGGGACGACTTGAAAACTACAGTTGTCAAATATAGTTGTAACTTAACGGACGCGGTTCAGCTTGCTGGGTATTCCAGGATTGGAACCCAAGATAAAAATGCTTTTTCTAATCGAAATTAAGTGTTTGAGAATCAATTTCGTTGTTCTTGTTGAAAAATGTGAATAACTAAAATGTAAATTCTGTTAAATTGTTTTTGCCAAACTTGTCAAAAGCCCAGCTAGTGAACCAAATGTAAAAGGGTTTATTTTTCATTCTCTGATGTTTTCAAATAAAAACCAAGAGTTTTTAAACCTCAGGTTCGTTCCCTAGCAGATTAATTGTTTTTAAGTGTAAATTATTATGTAGCCCTTTTAGCTTTTATACTTCGTTTAAGCAATTAAATTAATCCACCGTTGGTGGCAGTGTAATTACCGGTAGCATTCAGGTTAGGCCTTAATTAGGACCCGACGCGCCATCCCCTACACCGGGACTGTAGTCCATGCTGTGCTTATTATCCTAAAAAGTCGAAATAACCACGCTAACATGAAGCTAAGAAGTACTCGCCAACCAATGGTGTCGGGGGCGCTACAAGCACCTCAGCCGTCGTAGCGTCCGCCGCTACACTACTCAGACAGTCTCACCGTTTAGTTCAAACGGTTCCGGAGATAGGTATGCATCTGTATGAATTTATGGAAGTACGCAAAGGAAACTGACAATTTAATACAGCAACTAAGAAAACTCACGCCGTGCTTGTCACCTATTAGCCCTAAAAAAAAACACAGAGCCTTCTGGGAGTTAAACCTTTTTTGTACCAATTCTCAGCCCAGTGACTTGTTTTAGTGGGACTTTATTTGGAGCGGCATTCGAGCCGGCGTCCTCTTGGTCTCGAGGCTGTAGGAACCTGATCAATGGACTGCTGTTGCTCACTTTGTTCGGGTTCCCTCTCCTCACACAGCTCGTGTAGCACGTGGGCTTTTAAAATCGTCGCCGTGCTCGTTCTAGGTTTAGGTATATAAAAATCCAAATGTATAATTGCATCTGGTGGAAAGCTTGCCAAGTTACGGTGTCGAAGTGTACGGATTTGCTGCAGACTGTCATGTGAATGGATTTCGAGAACGACAACTCCGTGTTAAAAAAAAAAAGTCCCTCCTGGACAATCGAGAAAACTTCGGGAGAGAGAGAGAAAACATTACCTTCTTGCATTACCTGAGTTAATGACACACGATTTACCAAGAAAACAAAGTAGCTTCAGCATTGCGCAGAGGTGATCTGGGTTTGGTGTAGTTCTTGTGATACCAACACGATTCTATAGCGAAGTCGACTTTTGGCAAGTTGGGGCATGACCAAATTAGTTTTGCGACTAGCGAAAACAAATTCTTTGTTGATTTTGCCCACCAGGGCTTAATTTGGGCCGGAACGGTCCGGAACGGCGTTTCGTTTCTTTTTTTGAAACCGGAACGGCGTTCCGGTTCTTTTAATGGCAATTTTCATCTGTACAGAAAAGTCTCATCTTTCGGAAATTTTCGCACTTTTAAATTAAAAGCAATCCATCCTAAAACCAACCTATAATCACCATACCATTTGGTGAATTTGATTTAATTCAACCTCAGCCATCGTAACAAAACTAAATGTTGTTGTTTAGGCAGAATGGGTGAAGTTTTTCTGTGGCTGCGATCCGCTTGGCCCAGTTTTTTTTCTTGCTAGTCTCACGTCTCTTGAGCTTCTGCAGCGTATAGCGATCGCGTTGGAGCCGGTGGTGTTGAATTCGAAAAAACAGTTGATAAAACACTGCTTTATAATTCGTAAATTTTTTTATTGGGGGAGGTGGGGGAGGGGAGTCACTCCATCGCGCTACCGGGGGAGGAGCAAGTGGGGACATTATTTTGTTCCCCAAAAATAATCAAAATAGCAAGAAGTGAAACAAAATAACATAAGCTTGAAAATCTTCAAAAAAGGTACCTCCCTGAAGCCAGAATAGTGTTGAAATAGGTAAAAACGTTAAAGCTTCCGGGGCTCTGCCCCGGACCCTGCTAGGGAATCTTACAGCGCTCCCCCAGACCCACTATCCGTGATTGGGAAGGGAATGTAAATGCCCCTTTCTCTACAAACAAATGACAGTTCCGGTACTTTACTAATTAGAAATTAAGCACTGTTGCCCACTATTGAAACATCGATGGGGCGCGATACCACTCTCCCCTCCCCCGTCCCCCGCCTCGTGAAATCATTCCTGAGTGCAGCATAAACCGCTCCAGCCGCACACTGTGCAGTTTACCTTCAGTGCTTGTTGATCAACGTCATTTACCTGTAATTTTCATTGTTCACAAACGAATCGGTAAGGATGGTGGATGTACAGGAACCAGCCCCGCTCGAACAAGCTTTGCGATCCAAGGCATCCACCCCCTTCCCCCGACCCACCCCGTTAGCGTGTGATAATAAACTCTGTTACGTTAATGCACTTTACAAATCCGCTTAACCTTTATCAAGATCATCCGAAATGATTAAGCAAACTTCGAAACGAGGAATGATGACAGCGAAGAGACGTAACTTCTAATCAACAACTTGAAAACTTGAAAATTAATGAATAAACAAATCAGCACTCTTAAACCTGTAACCGTTTCGGGTAGCTATACACAAGCTTCCCGCTCGATCGTCGGGTCGTAAAATAAATTACCGACGTTGAAAAGTAATTTATAAACTTGTGTTTTGCGCACAATTCGTTTTAGATTTATGGCTCTGTAACCTGTTGCAAAAGTGGTAACCCCCCTCCCTCTTTTTTTTATATGTGTGTGTGGGGGGGGGGGTAGGCTAGCACACTATTGGAGAGGGTTAGAGCCCTCACGCAAACCTTATTTAAACCTGATTATATGACGCATGTTGGCGTATATAGATGTAAGCACGCGCACACAGAGTTTCCTTTGGAACGAATAATGTTGGCAAGGCTTAATTATGGCCGGAACAGTCCGTAACATCGTTCCGATTCTTTTCTTTTTTCAACGCCGGATCGTTCTGGCTATTTTAAGATCAGGAGCTGCAGGAGCTTATGACTATATTATATACACGTCCGTATAGGGCGTGGGAGTATCAAAGCCGTAACTATACCGCTTCATATTCTATCCCTTGTCACAATATCGTCGCGGAGAGAAGTTGTGGGTTTCGTTTTCTGGTTCCAGGCCAGTCAATTCAACATCAACAGAATCTTACTTTAACGCTTTAAAAGGGGTCAATTATCCACCATGCACGTCGGCTGGAGCTGAGACAGGAGGTACGACACGTCTTTTCTACCCCAGTCTACCTTGGCTTGAAGAAGCCGTCCCCTATACATAAATTGTTTTTCTTCTTCTTCTTCTTTGCTGTTATTTTATTGTTATGTTTTTTTTTTAATAATTTCTCACATGTAATACTGATTTCTGATCGTTGGAAATAACTTTCCTCACTGTTTGTTCACTGTGAAGACGATGTGTACTGACAGTACACATCAATGTGTACTTTCTCAGCCTCCACACGAAATGTGTACTATCAGTACGCAATTTTTGCACTGATAGTACACAAGCTGTGACGAGAATGTACATTCTCCGTGCACAGACTGTGTCCTGCCAGTACACAACTCGTATGGAAGCTGAGAAAGTATACATTCGTGTGTACTGTCATTACACATCGTCTTCAGAGTGATGGATTTACAGTTTTGTGCGGCCCCAAACCACACGCGGGGATCTGCTCTTGTGGTGCCTGGGTTTGTCACTTTTATGAATGTCCTTGTATATGCTGCTAAATATTAATAAACTCATCTCAAATCAAATTCTTCCCGCCTCAATTTCGTTCACGCGCGGAGTTGCCGCACACTTGGAAGCCTGACCAGATTGGCTGCTGGCGGTTGCATGGCGTCGTGGGATGGTTTACCAAAGACGTCAAAATCGGGCAATAACGCCACGCTCACTACTTGAGTGCAGAAATTTGTCACCTTGTAGATTCGCAATAACGTATCGAAATTTGCTTCTGTCTATAGAGGACTTAATCGTAGCACCATTCGCATACTATAAGGCTAAAACTTATCTGCATTTAGTTATTAGGCTAAAACTTCTACAACGTATTTTTAACGTGGGATGTATCAGAAAGCACTCAGCGACCAGTCGTTCCACAACTGATCGCATCGGGACGCAGCCCAGAACGTGAGATAGCACGTGTAGTATAATATTAACATGGACACTCCGTCGAGCCCTACGGAACCTTCTTTATGTCGCTCCTGGAAACTGCATAGCACTGAAAATCCTAATTCGAGCAGTTTACTGCTGTGGTCGCACTTTCCATAACCTTCAAATAGCTTAAAATCAACATATGCTTCACCTAGTTCATTACTGCAAATAAAATAAAAAATGCTCCTTACTTAAGTAAATTTCGTAAAGCCGTAAGGCATCTGAAGAAAACGATTCCAACTCAATTTTGAACCTTACTTAAGACGTTTCTGAAGGAGAGAAGGAACGGGGTGGGGGCACGTCCAGGGATGCGAACCGGGAAACCTCTGACCACCGCAGGGGCCCGAGACAGGACCATAACTACCGGAATGACTGCGTGACAAAGTCGAGGGCCCGCGACCCTGAAGGGGCCCTCCAAGACGGGAAATACACACATGAATCCTGAACATGAATCGTGCTCAAAATGATGTATTACGCTTTGGGTCAGTCTATCTTACAGTATTCACTTATCTGTTGGGGTGGCACGTACATGAATGCTGTAAATCCAGTCATCAAGCTTCAAAACAAAATAATTAGAGCGATGACATTTAAAAAGCAACGAGACCAATCTTTCCCAATTTATCAACAGCTCAATATCCTGCCCATTCGCCACCTGTACGTGTTCAGAACTTTCTTAAATTTTAGGAAAAAATGTTCTCACCTTTCCACTCGCCTTGTCACGAATTATCAAACTAGGAATGAATCACTTTTTTACGTTATGCAGCCAAAAGTTTCTAAAGAACGACTACAAAAATGTAAGATATATACGTTGGCAGCAAATTTTACAATAAACTGCCTGTTAACATCAAAGAAATTATTAACCAGCACACGTTTCAGAAACATCTGTTTGGGTGGTCGATTAACCCGGACAGAAATAGTCTAGAAAGCCTGTTTAGCATTGTGAGCTGAACGTAACATTACTTTACTTACAAACTTTGATGTTTTGTAGCTTTCTGTGTCTTTATTTCTTATTTTTTAGTTTGCAATGTATTACTTAGTATTTGACTAAATTTTGTTTGTTTTGCTTTACTCGAGTATTCTTTGTGATTGATTTATATATTTCACTCCTCTTTGTATTCTGCTTTTATCTCCCTTTTCATAAATTTGTTGTGTTTGTATACATTTATCTCGATTTATTTTTTGTTGATTTCGGTGTTGTTTTATTTTTGGTGCCTAATTTTTGATTTTGTTTGCAAAAGTGCCCGTTTAATTGTTTTTGTTTGTCTGTTGTTCTCAAACCACACGCGAGCATCAGCTCTTGTGGAATGAGAGTTTGCTTTTGTGCTTAATTTTGTAATTTCTGTCGGTTGAATAAACTTGCTTACTTACTTACTTAAATGTATTCATGAATTCAGATAAATAGTCCGCGGGCCCGGTATATGAAATCCTGCTCCCCCCCCCCCCCCCGGAGATTTTATACAACCAGTGTTATTTGATAGTAGCGAAATAATAATAAATCTCAGAGAACCTACCTTATCGACCTTTAATATCATATGTTTTAATGATAGTTTATCAGCCAGAGCCAGTCTTTACACTCAAGGTCTAACCCGAAAGCTAGAAAAATTCTATAAGTAAAGTGTCAGGTACGCCCCTAGGGATCCTCACTAGGGTGGATGTAGAGTCGTGAAGTGGTGCAACTTTCCGGAATTCAAGATGGCGTCCAAAAATGTCGACCAAAAAACAGATTTTTGCTTCAACGCATAAAACAATTCATCCGATCGAAAACAAGAGCCGTTACCAATTATGTCTAGAATAAAATTTCCTCCATAAAAAGTTCTATTCAAATTTTCGTAAAGTTAACATTTCTGGCCGAAATTCGTAATTTAAGTTCTATTAGGCCATTTATGTATGCTACACATACAACAGCACACATGTGTATTATAATTCCTGACTTTAAACAGCTGCAATGTTCTAATTAAGACCCACTAACATTATTGGGCTTAAATAAAAGGTGAAGATGTATATTTTCCAACAAGGGTAATTAAAACAATTTATTTTAATTAGAGCTAAGCTACAACAGTTTATCTACGTTGTAGTGCTTTTATTTTCGCGCCATTTTACGACAAGATCCATCTTTAAACTGCTGCAGTAGCCGTTCTAATTCAGATAAATAGAAGTAAGTAGGTTTAGATGAAAGATGAAGATGTATATTTTTCGACAAGGGTAATTAAAACGATTTATTTTAATTAGAAGCTAAGCTACGGTAGTTTATCTACGATGTATTCTTGTATCGTTTTACGATAAGTCCCGTCTTTAAACTGGTGTAGTAGCCATTCTAAATTAGATAAATGGATGTAATTAGGCTTAAATGAAATATGAAGGTGTATATTTTCCAACAAGGTTGATTAAAACGATTGATTTTAATGAGGAACTATGCTACGGTAGTTATCTAAGATGTAGCGCTTTGATTTTTGTATCGTTTTACGATAAGTTCCATCTTTAAACTGGTGCAGTAGTCGTTCTAAATTAGATAAATGGATGTAATTAAGCTTAAATGAAAGATAAAGATGTATATTTGCCAACAAGGGTAATTAAACTGTTTAGTTTAATTAAGAGTTAAGCTATGGCAATTTATCTACATTGTAGCGCTTTGATTTTACGGTCATTTTATGACAAGTTCCTGCTTTAATCTGCTGCAGTAGCCATTTTTTTTTCAGATAAATAAATGTAATTAGGCTTAGATGAAAGTTGAAAATATATACATCTTCATTTTTCATCTCAGCCTAATCATATTCATTTATCTGAGTTAGAACGGCTGCTGTAGCAGCTTAGACTTGTGATAAAATGACACAAAAAGCACATCGCAATAATGTAAAAAAATTGTCGTACTTAACTCCTAATTAAAAGAAATACTTTTAATTACCCTTGTTGGAAAATATACATCTTCATCTTTCATTTAAGCCTAATTACATCCAGTTATCTAATTTATAACGACTACTACACCAGAAGCGTAAAACGATACAACGGCTACGAGAATAAAAGCATAGCCTTCCTTAGAATGAACAAGCGGGCCTTTGATGTCCGCCATTACTGTGTCAAATCTGGACTGCTCTTCAGAAACTAACATCGGAGCCTTACGCCCTTGATTTGCTTTATGTTGCTGACAAACTTTGCATGTGCGAATATATCTTACAACACTTTTACTTGCACTAGGCCATGTGTAAACTCTGTACAGCCGTTTCAAAGTGCGATATACTCCTAAGTGACCACCTAACGTCACATCATGCAACATTACCATAATATTTTCACGTAAGGATTTATGTACAAGCATTTTTAGGTTCGGCTGATCTAAAACATTTTTATTTACGTCTACGCAAATAACATCATCCGTGACCACAGCTTTGTTTTCATAGCGGTTGACGAATTGACAGTTCAGCCAGCACAGATGAAGGAAATATTTTTTTTTTAAATCTCGATGGAAAATTGTAGTAATGGTAAGCACAGTCAAACAAATTCTATAAATTTGTAGAAAAATAAGCACAGTTCCGTAGCACTACTAAACTTGCTCGATGGAATAGCAAACGCAATAGTATATTACAAACACAGTTCAAAAATAAAATATTTAAACTTGTCACAGTAGGCTAGTAACTATTAGGCTTAAACTAGGCACAGTTCTTTTATGCTTACCAAGCTGAAGCTGAAGCTGTAGAACAGTAGGCCTGAAGTAGGCCCACCAGCTGATGATGTTCCAATTAGGGTCCAATTAGGCTTAGGCCGATGCACCACTTGCTACGGGTTATGAAGAAGGCAGTCCAAATCCTCACCCAAATAACCAGACTCGTTAGGGTTGAAGTAGGTTTATTCAGGTCCACGCGGGCAGTACAGTGGTTCAGTAGCTCAGGTGGCTTAGAAGGCTTCAGCACCCCAGTAGTGTAGAGGAGAGGAGAGAAGTGTTGCTGGGTTGGAGCCCAGAGGTGAACTGGCCAGCTGAGGCCAGGAGTGTTGCTTAAGTATCAGCTCGTAATACCAGGAGGTAACACAAGGTGTCCCCACAGCACTTCACCCTCTCACCCACACTACCATGGCTCCACCTACATACAGGTGTAATGTAGAGACTACCATACAACCATAGTTATGACATCTGGATATGAACCATACATAGCTCTGCCCAATTACATAATAAAGGTGCACTAGCACTACTTAGCGTATAATATGATCACACTAAGCATCTTAGGGTGTGACTAACATCTTAAGGTTACTCTACAATAGCTCAAGGGAGCACTAGGCTCAATATCACTGGCAACAGGGGTCCTAACATACCAATTAATGGCATGATAATTAATGCCGTACCATACACCAGAAGCGTAAAACGATACAAAAATCAAAGTGCTACATCGTAGATGAACTACCGTAGCTTAGCTCCTAATTAAAATAAATAGTTTTAATTACCCTTGTTAGAAAATATACATCTTCATCTTTCATTTAAACCTAATCACATCCATTTATCTGAACTAGAACGGCTGCTGCAGCAGTTTAAAGATGGGTCTTGTCGTAAAATGGCGCGAAAATCATAGTGCTACAACGTAGATAAACTGTCGTAGCTTAGCTTCTAATTAATATAAATCGTTTTAATTACCCTTGTTAGAAAATATACATCTTCACCTTTCATTTAAGCCCAATTATGTTAGTGGATCTTAATTAGAACTAACATTGCAGCTGTTTAAAATCGGGAATTATAATACACATGTGCGCTAGAGTATAGTAAATTTGGTTTTGATTAGGGCGTTGATTTAAATCTTAGAGTTGAGCGCATAACTTGTAGGTCCCTAGGCTCAAGTAATTGAGTAAAGTAACGTAATGGTTAATAATGACATAACTGTATAGTTGGCTGTATTGTCATTGTATTGCATATGTTTTAAAACGGATTCTTGGCAAGGCATTGACTAATGGTAAGTAAATGGAAATTTGGAGCAGTACTTGATGTGGACGATCGAGAAAAATGGCGTTGGGAGGAAAGTACCTTTAATGACCGACTTACATTTAAGTATGTTGGTGGGGTGGGCTGGCCTTTAGGTATGGGGAATTTGGTTTATGATACGATGGATTTTTCCTAAATGGGGGGGGGGGGTGTATTCAAGTGGTTTCATAATTTAACTTCATATTTCAAAAATTGCACTTCATTGATTAAAAATAAAATAAAGTACAATCAAATGAAATAAAATTATGAACCCACTTGAATAAAATTCCTCCTACCCAGTTGAGGAGTTGCTCCTCACAGTATCCTCCTGTTGGAACCCTGAGTTTAGGGGACGGGTTGCTGAAAAGTTGGCTTTGTTACACAGCCCTGATTTTAATGTTCATATATTATTTTTTTAACAGCCTTTGCATACTTTATTTGTCATCCAACACCCGTATTACTGCACTATGATTTCCCAAGAGTCGATTGGCATAGGTGGTATAAAATCCCCGGAAGTGTGGGGGGGGGGGGGGGGGGGCATACAAGCTTTTGTACTAAAATAACGTCAATAATTTGTTTGCCCACCATTTGCTTCCCGGAATCTTTCAGGAGAGAGGCGTAACAGTGTGACAGAAATATTTGTATCCCATTGCATGTCGTTTAGAACTGTTGCGAGGTGTGCCATCAGTGTGTCTTGACACTACCGGTGATGTCCTCGGTCTTGAATCATGAAGATGAAGAGTGTCTTCTACCGCGTCCAATGCAATATTGCCCCGAATTGCTCGGTCGATGATGCACGAGGCTATTCTGCGTTCCCAAAGAAGTCAATGACACTATCGTACATTGAGCTGTTGTGTTGATTTGCCTTAAAATATGGTGCTTTGTTATACAAGAAACAAACCACTTAGGATCGGTGGTGTTACCGGATGTAGGACACATAGGCACCAGACAATTAGGCACCGGACACATAGGCACCCGAATTTAGACACTGGACAAATAGGCACCCGGACAAATCGGCACTTACTTTATTTTTTATTTTGGTTGGATTGCCCTCATATTCTGTATCGTTTGTCGTGTGGACCGTTGTGGGGGGCGGTGGGCGGGGGGGGGGGGGAGTTTTTGCATTTTTTCCCGAAATTTCTTTGTGGTGAATTAATGTTCCAAATTATGCTACCTCGCTCGCTTCGGCTAACACCTAACATCAGAGATGTTATCTTCTGTTCTATATCTGGGATACTTAGACGTGTGGACCGTTGGGGGAGTTTTTCATTTTTTCCCGAAATATTTTTATGCTGAATTAATGTTCCAAATTACGCTGCTTCATTCGCGCTGCCGCGCTCGCTGCGGCTAACACATAACATCAAGAGATGCTAGTGTAATAAAAATGCCAACAATCTTTGGCAGTTTTGAACGCTACGAACATTTTATAGCAAACTTTTATTTACCCCTACCCCCCCAATTTGAAGGCAATCCATTCCAATTAAAAATAAAAATTTTAAACTTGGTGCCTATTTGTCCGAGTGCCTATACGTCCGGGTGCCTATTTGCACGGGCCTATTTGGCCGAGTGACTATTTGTCCAGTGCCTAAATTGGGGTGCCTAAGTGTCCGGGTGCCTATGTGTCCGCGTACCGGTGTGACCAGGATCTCTCAAAAAGGGAACACATAGTTTTCTGAAACGGTATGCATGAAGTATTCATCATGAGGCGCCTTCTTTTCTTCCACTGTTGAGCTCCTGCGCGCTATCTGGGAGGCAAATGGTGGACACACAAATTATTGACGTGGAATGTGTGGAAAAATGATTAATTAAAGAGTTATATCAGCTAATTGTGTTTGTATGGGTTTGCGTATACCCTGGACTCCTACGGCAAAGGTTATAACAAGCTTGCATAAGAATAGTTCATAATGTATTATAATGAAAAAAAAATGAAAAAAAAAATAATAGAATAGAATTTATTTCCACATACAAGATGTAAAAATTATCAGGATGGGACTGTTTAGGTCCACTATCACCAGCGTTAAACGCGGCGTTAAACACTAACGCCAGCGTTAAAAGCACCATAGGGTAATAGAGAAAAACACATAGGTAACACTATGCCAAAAACCAAGTAGTTAAAAAAAAAATACAAACGAGCACTCTAAAACACCTCAAAAACATGTCAAAATTAGCTTCCCAAAATTATTTTTAGGTAGCCTGGCATCTACATAATAATTCTGGGTCCCGGCTGAGCTGATAAAAGGAAAAGGAAAGTTAAAGGAAAACCGGAAGGACAACAATCACCTTAATCGCTTCTCATTGTTTTCGTGCACGTGCAATATTTTATTTATTTATTTATTGAACTTACTGGAGTCTACAAGCCGTGTAATGTCTTAGCTACGGTGCCGAACAATTCCTGGTGCACGTGCTAAGGATTGAAAACTATCGTCCAAACCGTTGATTGTTGATGGGTAAAATGAAAGAATCCATGTTTCAGCTAAATGCGTATAGTTTTGAATCAAACTAAGCTACGTTGTTAATTTCGAGGCCTGTGTTGGCCCCGAAATTGGCAGCTGGAAACAATGCAATGGCTTATTTAATTCGCAGATGAAGGCTTTCAGAGCTGAATTGTTTCAAAGTGGACAACAACAATCACTGCTGAGCACGAGGCTGATCATTGCTATCTTGCAAAGTAGTCGTTTACAATCAAAGCTCTGTGAGTGAAAACAAAACAATAATGAGCCATTGTTAGGCCGCCATAGGCCGGCGATTTACTTCTTTCCTCTCCCAGAAAAGGAAAATGCCAAAGCAGCCATGCTAAAGGTTTCAACGTTTGTTCTACGAAAGCTTATTTATTGACTTCCCACAGAAAAATTGTTTCATGCAAAGATGATGGTTCAGCGCTCACATTCTTTAAACGGTGCATCCTTTGATTTCAGCCACTGGATGCTTAAATTCAGTGACTGAGGCCAACAAAACTCACCGTTTGTCAGCCAGTGTGCGCAAAAATTGAATTGAAGAAACTTTAATCCGTGAAAGCGAGTGTGTGCGAAAATGAGAGTGGGAGTGGGGAATTGGAAGTGCGAGTGGAGAGTTGGGAGTGCGAGTGGGGAGTGGGAGTGAGGGGGTTGGGAGTGGGGAGTGAGGAGTAGGAGTGAGGGAGTTGGGAGTGGGGTCAGGAGGGGGGGAGTGGGTCTGTAAACTTAATTCATGACCGGCCCCGTGCGTAGCACGGGCTTCCTCTAGTATATTATAATTGCATTTTTTTTACTTGTATCATCCGCTGCAAGCTCATTAAATTGATCGTGTGGCAGATCACATGAAGTAAAGATTAATAATAAATGTTTTTAAAGTGAGTTGTTTTAGACGGCTCCGAGGATCTTATAGCACCTCCTTGCCCCTTCAATCCAATTCAAACCCTTACTCTCGACTCTATTTTGAATTCCAATATGTTTTGCCGCTCCAATGCAAAATTCCTGGTCAGAAGCTATACCAACTAACTTAGCACCTCTACTGCAAACGACTCCGGAACGGATGATCGTAATAGTTGAGTGCCTAAATTGGTCTTGGATCAGTTGTTGCATAGACAGTTTCGTCTATACAAGCAGCTCCGTGAGCAATGTTTCATATCAATACAAAACAATAAAATGCTGCCAATCAGCAAATAATGCTAATCAGCAAACGCCAATAAACTGAACATTAAATAAATCCATGCGTTTGCAAGGAGAACTGAAGTACTAATAAGAAATACTGATTATATGAAAAAAAAAGTGACTGCTGTCCTCAAAATGGAACGAAAGCCAATCAAAAAAAAAAAAGAAATGGTCCAGAAAACTGGATTGGTGTTCCCATCTCATAATTGCTAAGGGAAAAAAATGGAGTCTACCAAAAAGATCTGGTATCTATACCCGAAAACAAAACTTGTTAAGGATTCCAGCTTTTCGGCCGTGTGAAGTCGTGATATCAAACGCCAAGCTCTTTCGCCAAGACGTTAAATGAAATAAATGAAGCAATGCGGTAAGTAATTTTCATATATTTCATTTAACCTTCGAACTATTACTCGGTGGGATTAGCCTGGCGAAAGAGCTTGGCTTTTGACATCACGACTTCATACGGCCGAAAAGCTGGAATCCTTAACAAGTTTTGTTTTCGGGTATAGATACCAACTAACTTGGAACCTCGACAGCAAACGCCTCCGAGACTGATGACCGTAATAGTTGAGTGCCTAAATTGGTCTTTCATCTGTGGTTAACAAGACAAACAAATTCACGTCAATGGATCAGCTGATAATCCTGCCATGACGTCTCTGGTTACAGTTCCGGTCCCCCATACGAACAGGGACAATGGCATTGACGTACTATCATAGTGAATGGTTTGTTTCAAACCAGAGTTTCCATTGTCAAACAATTACGCCCACGCATCGGAAGAGTGTAGGTAGCTTGTTCCCTGGTCTCCCAGGAGAAATGAGTCTCTCCTCTCGGTAATTTAATTGCAATTAATTAGTAGCTGCTGATTGGGCGGCAAGGAGATGGTCAAGATCAATGTCGGACTGCTAAGTGCTAAGCCAATAAGGCGGAAACAAAAATACGCCTACGCAGAGCCAAAGCTAACATTTGACCTTGTCGGGGAGAGGGTGGGGGTATGAGGCGGGAGTTGTCAGGCAGTTCACCACAAAGAGATATTATTAAGATATTAAGAGATATTATTATTAAAAGCATAAAACTCTGTTCGTTACAAGAAAGCAGTCAAGTTGCTCTTATTCAGTAACCTCTTAACGATTTTTTTTTCAGAGGTTTCTGAGGCAATTTCTTTCAGCAAGGGAAATTCCACACAGACGAACTGGTGGGTCAAGAGGCCGATCGCTTACTGCTTTTTTTGCAGGGGGGTGGGGAAGAAAAGGGTTCGGAAGGTGGTTAGGAAGTGGACTTCCACATTGTGAAATTATGGTTGTGTTTTAAAGTGTACGCAAATATTATACGTAGACGTTGAAGGATCTAGAACATTCAGGCGAAATATCAACAAGTGTATTTTTCATTTTTGTTGAGTACTGGGGGGAGGGGGGAGGTGACAGGAAGAAATTTCTCAGGTGACTGAACAAAGCTAGCTTTGAATCTGTTTCTTACTTGGTCATAGTGTCTGCTCGCGTCCAACTTTCTGATTTACTTTTTTGCTATATCGTATCCCGTTTGGAAGATAGGACGAGGATATCCTTGAAATATTAACTCAAGGTCATTCCTTTTTCCTCGTGTAAACGTCCCCATCACATCCATCATTTCATTTCTATGATTAATATTCTCTCATTAGCAAAAAACGAGGCCCCTTTTCCACATACAGAGAACCCTTTTTCTTTCCCGTTTTTTTTTTTGTGTTGCGCAAACTCAGGACGCTACGACTCAGTTTCGGTTTCACGTCATACCAAAACATTGCAACACAGTACAGCGCAACGTATCGGCTTAGAACCCAATAACGCTTACTATTTCTAATTTTAAAATGAAAAAAAAAAAAATAAAAAAAAAAAAAATGAGCAACCGTTAACACTAATGCTTTTCTGAAGCGTTCGTGAAAGCTCAAAAAGTGATAGGAAGAAATTGATTTAACAAATAATTTTTTAACAGGTGGATGGGTTGGGGCCTGCAGTTGGTTCTGGTGATATAAACAACAGATCGGGGCCCTTACAGCCACGTTGTCCACGTGTATAGCTATTGGGCCCGCTCTGCTCTTAAATCGGTCTTCTGTCGATGTTTGAGTAATTCTGTTATAATTGCAGACCCCCAGTAATTTCAGTGACTCACTGACTACTTCTCAAAATTTTGTTCTAGAAACAAAGTCAAGTAAGCTGTGTTGAATCCGAAAAATCCATCTAATTCGTTCGTTTGGCAATCCGGTTTTAAAATATAGCGGACGTACGAACCCACTGGAACAGAATAACGTTCGGCCTTCCAAGTCAGCGAATAACATAAAGGCGGAGGTTTGGGACGGCAACCATCCGGTCGACCGAGTGTGGCTTCCGTTAGTTCCCGAACGTCGCATATTCCGCCTAGTCGTCTTTTCTGAGAGTCCCGTTTCATCCGAATGACTGGATCAATACTAGGGTCTCTAACAACTAAAGCTGGAGTTCAAATTTGTGAAACTCTGACTGCATTCCTCCGGCGGTTGCCCCTGGAAACGAAGTAACTCGTAACGAAGTAACGAATAACGAAGTAATACGTAACGAAGTAACGAAGAAACGCGTTCCGTGGGATGCACGGGAGAAGTAAAACTTCACTCTGAATTGCTGCCACAAGCAAGCTTTACGCTTTTACGAAGCGGCCCATGGATTTCTGAATATAAAAAAATCTACCCAATGGACATCCGAAAAAAGATGACAACAAAATCCCTTTAATGCTGCACGACCTGAAAAAAATTTCCAGTTTTGTCCATATTATTAGGAGGGGTGGGTTACGTTTTTCTAAAACCAGTGTGTAAACAAGAGGTAATGAAGAGCAAGGTCAACTAACCAATGTGTAAACAAGAGGTAAAGAAACGCAATGTCAACTAACCAATGTGTAAACAAGAGGTAAAGAAGCGCAATGTCAACTAACCAATGTGTAAACAAGAGGTAAAGAAGCACAAAGTCAACTACCCAATGTGAAAACAAGAGGTAAAGAAGTGCAAAGTCAACTAACCAATGTGAAAAAAGAGGTAAAGAAGAGCAAAGTCAACTAACCAATGTGTAAACAAGAGGTAAAGAAGGGCAAGTTCGAAAAAGTAAGCCTCCTTGGGACTCAGGCCACATGTGACCCCTGTGGCATTCAAGCCTTTTTTTTCTTTTTGGTGGTATGATGCTTAACACGACGTTGCCTTGATTTTAAGAATTAACGCTGGTAGGCATTCTGAGATAGTGTTTACAAGTTTACGCTCGATTCTTAAGAAGTGTTTTGTTGCAAATCGAAACGCTACCATGCGTTTCTTTCAGAAAGGATTTCTCTGGCACAGCTCAAAACCATTCAGTTGCATAGAAACTAAAACTGTGGTTCCTCATGATACCATTGTTCAGCGCTTCGTGGGACGGACACTTTCTACAGATACTTGATGGCATTAAAGCAAGGTGCGCTGTTGGTTAACACGGCTGTCTCATGTGACAAAGAGTTTCAAGTTCGAGCTTGACCTCAGCACCCCAGGCATTCTCGGTAAGAGAAGGGCCCTATGATGGCCCGTGCTTAAGTCGATTGTAGCATGTAAAAGCGCCAAGTACTTTCCTATTGGCATTACCTAGTAAAATTGTCCTTGCCGCCTTTTCGCACCATGGCTTCCGCTGAGAGAGAGTCGTACCTCCAACGATTGGTGGTTCTTCTGGCGTTGTTGGTTTTGGATGGATATCACTTGCAAGCCAGCCACTTTTCAGAAACTTGGTGCTTCTTGCTGCTGTTGCAAGGTCAAGAAAGTAAGCCTCCCTGGCTTGCAAGCCATCTGATGACCCCTAGAAGCAATTACGTGCTACTCTTAGCTGGTTTAGCTGGCAATTTTGGTTATCTCTAAACTGTTAGCTTTAAATTTAGTTTGCGTATTTTGTACGGTTATTTGCGATAATATGTTTTGCAAGGAAGGTACCAATTGAAGGTAACATCTTAAAGATGCTAAGATGAAACGCTTTTTTTTAATAATGAATTTCGAAACGTGGGCATTGACGATTACTGAACACCATGAGTTGATAAAGGAATTTCGTTCGTATGAAGTAATCCTGGTTCCTACGGACTTAATGTACTCTTGATAACAAACATCAAATTCAAGCGAAATGCTTCCATTGTTATGTTGACTAAGCTCGCAATTGATTTTCCTAATGGCGTGTTATTGATTTACGGTTGAAATTTTTTTTTAATTTTTAATTTCATTAATCAAAGTTGTCCGAAATGTGTGAAGCTCTCCAAAACAAGCGCTGTAATGCAGTCGGGGCCCTCGGGCCATATTAGCTGGTGCTCTCTAACCCAAACTGATCCCTTTTTATCCCACTGACCGAATTGACACATTTCATCAACTGACCCGTTTGGTCCTACAACACCACCACTCCACGGACCCAACTTTAACCACTGACCCATGACTGAAGCTCACCCACTGAATTTCGTCGATTAGCCAGAATAAAATCCCATGAAACTTCTTTCAAGTCCAAACCAATTTTACACATCGGCTTTTAGTCAAGAACCCTCTCTGAACTAAGAAATTCAGTATAAGGTTGACAAAACAAATTACTACTGTTGGTTGGCGCTGTATATATACACCTTTACAGGTTAAGGTATAAGGTAAACTTCGGCCGAAGTGAGTTGACTTTTACGATGTGACCCCCAGTATTTGCGAGCAAAGCGAGCCAGCATGGTCAAGTGGACAACAGTCGTAGATCCCAAAGTAAGAAGACAAGATCATAAAACTCTTGTCTGTGTGAACTTGTTGTGTTTCGCTGATTTATAGTCGGATGAGCATGGTTATGATGTAGTGTTCACAAGTTTTGAATTTATTTCAGAACGGCCTCACCACGTCAGTTTGATTCACTTACTGTTGTAGTCAGTGTAGTTGGTTTGTTTGTTTTTTGTACCTATGCTGAGGCCCCAATAAAGCATAAATGAATTGAATTGAAGGCAACACGTACAAGTTCAATTCTGCGCAATTTTTTTAATTACTCCCTTACAAACCAAATATAGGTTTGTACGTTATAATTTTAAAAAATAATAATAATACCGCAAGCGATTGACACGTGTACAGGTAGACCTATGCTTGTTTAAAGGCATGCGTGCTGCTTTGAGCCGTTAAGCAGGTCACGCGTTCTTGCGCATGTAAACGATATATCGTCGTAGGACTCTTTTTCTCATGCACGTGCCCATAAAAGTAGTAGTAAATCCAGCTGAGCGACGACTATAAAAACCATTTCTTTTTCTTCTTTGGCGTCTAAGTTTGAGTTAGGCGGGTTTAAGGCTGGCTATTAACCGCAGGGATGATCACCAGCACCGACGTGCCGCCATAGCCTTTTTCATGCCGCGACGAAGACGTACCAAGTTCTAAAACGATGCGGCATTACACGACTTAAAAAAACACCTTTCTGCGCATTGCATTCCCATGCAGTTTTTTTTCTCCAAACTTTAAGTTGGTGATTAATGCTGCAGTCAAGAATGAAAGCGCTGTTTCATGGTTTAGGCACGATTTAAGCGAGCGACTCACGTGAACGGGGGTAGAGCGGATGTAGTGAGATTAGGGACTCCGACAACACACTTCGACCCTTTAGACTACATCACACTGAAACTGTCATCATCGTTTGAGGCCTGTATGTCGTCTTGAATTTTAATACTCTTGTGGAACCAAAGATTTAAAGAAAAAAAATCGACGATATACTTCAGTGGTGTGATGGCCTGCTGAGATTATACATTCCGTGCATATAGTGCACAGGGGCTTGTCGTCCCGTCGTCCCTCGCACGTGCGCGTCGCATGGATACACTCTATACATATACATAAACGGGTGAAACCAGCCTGGAGCTTTATCGTAGAACAATCCGGTTTTTTTTTATAATCGCTGGAACTCACGATGAACGACTTTATTGTCAGCATTTCTCACGTTTTAAGTCATTATTTGTATCACTAGGTTGTCCAGAGTGATCTGAGAAGCTTTTCAGTTTTCGCCATCCTAGTCTAACTTCCGGTAATGGCGGGACTTTTACCTCGATGCTAAAACGCTTCTCAGGTCGCTCTGGACAGCGTACGAGTACAAATAATGACGTGAGACAAGTTATCAATCAAGACGTGCAGCGCGAGTTTCATTGATGATAATAGAGCAGTGACATTTGCCGCCATATTGGCACCAGTATGGGTTTTGGAGGGCATAACTTCAAGGTGCACTACATAAAAATGGAGGGAAAAACAACGGAAGAGCGGATTTCTTAGGTTTAAAATAACGTTGTTTTCTCCAACAACAAAAATCGCGCGTTTTAGGTCTAAGAAATCACTCTTCAGCATCGGCTTCTGTTTCTTTCTCAAGTGCCCCTTGCAGCTAACCCATTAAGGCTCCAGCATAGAGTTATATACAATAATACTACGTCGTGTCACTGCTCTATAGCGCGTGAGCGTAAATTTAATAACGCGCAACTGGTTTCACCCCTTTCATTTGTTATATAGAGTTTATCCATGCGACGCATGCGCGCGAGGGACGACGGGACGACGGGACGACAGAACCCTGTGATAGATAGTAGGGATTGGATCGAGGCGAAAAGTGAGCTAGTCTTTCAAATTAAGACAAAGATGGGCACTGCCGTTACCGACGGGACATCGAGAGTAGAGCCCAATACTTCGAGACAGTCACAATACCGAATGGTAAGAATTGACTGAGATATTCACATCGGCATCGGCCTATGTTATCAATAAAAATAATAATAAAGGGAGCAAAACTTACCATAAGCACATGCTTAAAACATCAGTGTAATGATGACATTTTGTCACAGCGACCATTCCAGCTGCTGAGCGTTGTAGAATTCTCCACAGACTCAGGCAAGGCATTCCACCTACGGATGGAACGCACAGTAAAACATGATTTGCCAATGTCAGTTCTGAATGCTGGCTTCTTGAGCTTCTTTGTGGTGACCACGAGTGAAACCGACATTGGAGATTTCAAATAAGGTTTCACTGAGCAAATCAATGGATTTATTTAAGATTTGGAAGCTCGACGAAATGTTTTAAGCCGACCTTCATACGAAGTTGCTTTAAATGTTTGCAGTGACGCGCAACCATTTCTCGGAACTTTTTTCGATTTTATGCTTATCGGACCTATATTATCGATATCGGATCTAAATTGCCTACAAAAATACCTCCCGACAACGAAATGCGATTTAATTGGTCTAGCACAACGTGGGAAAAAGCTTTAAAAAAACTTGAATTTTCAATATTTTTGAAACTAATGAAATAAAAACCTAAAATATATTTGTGCAACACTTTGGTGCCCTGTTCTACACCGAAATCAAGCATTCAACAGTTACGAGTAAAAAGTTAGTCAAAAGAATTCAAAGGCAATGGGAGAAGAGACCTGTACGAAAAACCTGTACGCGTTCGCTAAGGTATGGACACAAATGACGTCATGCAAGAGGGGGAAGGGAGTGTGGTAGTTTCGAACAAGGAACACAAGGGGGGGGGGGGGGGGGCGCACCTACTCTATGACATCACACACAAAATTACGAAATAGAGGGCTAGCAACAAAAAGAAAGACGCTCAAAAATTGTTTGGCTGAATGGAAATAAAATATGGCTAACGGACAAATTTTTCACTACCAAACGTGGAAGAAAAGAACAAAAAAAACAAGCGGAAAAAACAAAAGGCCATCAATTTCATCGGTTAGGAAGCAGGGGGGGGGTAGCGAGCCTTAACCGTGACGTCATCTTCTACAGGTATTATATAAGTTGAGGCGAAGTGTGATGGGGGAAGGGCGGTAACAAAAGGGCACAATTTGTGTGACGTCATTTGTGTACGGCCGGTAAAGGTGAGACGGACAGGTTGCATCGTAGACAAAATATTGGGGAGGGGGGAATGAAGGCTCAAAATCTAGACTGCATCCCATTCTTATCCGAACACTTTTTTTCTCCTTTTCTCCGTTTTAACTCCGTTTTTGATAGTTTCGTCCTCGCCTGCTGTTATTTCCGAGTCGAGCCTATTTTTCCGACTCAGACTTTGGTTGGGGGGGGGGGGAAGCTACTGCGCCCCCCCCCCCCGATATTTTCGGACGTAGAATGCAACAGAAATTGTAAACGGATTGACTTCTGTCATTGAGCAATACACTATAGTCACTTCGTTACAGCCGGAGCTTATTCCTATATATGGAAAGCAACACTCGACAAGCGTTATACTCACGAGGGCACAAGTTTGGAGGGCAAATAGGAAAAAAAAAACGCGTGTTGTGACGAAGGTGGTTCATTTGGACAAACAACAACCTATTTTTTGACATACACGTAACTTTCATGAAACCGGAACTTAAGTGTTTCAACATCGGATAAGACACAATAGAACCTAGGACGATATATGGTAAACTGTACCCGCGCCATCTTGTTCCGGTTTCATAAAAATTGTGTGTGCGTAGTAAAAAGTTGTTGTGTGTCCCAATAAGCCACCGTACGTTGCCATCACGCAGCTTAAAAATGGAGAGCGAGGGAGAGTGAATTTCGTGAAAATGCATAATGTTAGCTAACATTTTGGCGTGTAAAAATACCACGAATTGTTTTGGCAGTTTGCGATAGCGCAATATTTATTTGCCGCGATCTTTGAACTCCAATATGAGCATGGCATAAGCTACGATTACTAGCGCCATGTTCTGTCTATTTCTGCAGTCCTTGTCAAGCGGTGAGCGATATTCGCGCTAGTAACCTTTTTGTGACGTTACGTTACGACCATTGCGAATGTACGAGCCACTACCCCCCTGCTTCTGTCGTGAAGAAGGGAAGAAATCGGATGAACGTTTCTTTCGGCATTTCAAGGTTGTCAAATAAGTCAAAATTGCGATGTGAAAATATATACGTAAATTCGTTTCCCCTTTAATTTAGGCTATACTACCGACTCGTCACCCAGAAGAGACTTCCATTCATTTACGCTTGGAAGGCTATACCGTCCCTCAATGACTGTAAATCTTTATTGAAGTACGGCTGGCTGGACTGTCGATCGAACTAAAGGGTCGTGGTGGCAATAAGGTTCAAGTCTAAGTGAATTGAATAACCTTCTTAGCGGGCGACACAACAACGACGTCCTCTTGTCTTATTTCGGTATAGTCTTCTGGGAACTAGTTGAAGGGGACAGCCGAAAAATCGATATTCTATCGCACAAGAAGAAGTGGACGAAACAAACTGGGCGGTTTGGGAAGGTGTAACAAGAAAGTGGCTCAAGGAATGACGGTGAAACAAATACTGTAGGAGAGGGGGTCCGACGTATTAGACCATTGGCGATACGGAGAGGGGACGGGGGGGGGGGGCGCGAGGACAAAGAATGGGCAATGCCCTCTCCCAATATTGTACCGTGCCTAGCCAGTTTCTCCCCCCCCCCTCGACATCTTGAAATTTTAAATATTTTACTGCATAATGACTAAACAAACTAGGAAGTTTCAGTGTCTCTTCAGACGCATCTTCTGCGGCTGTATTCTGGTGGTTCGCAGAGTGTGTTAACATCCCTTTCGTCCTCCTCCCCCCCCCCCCTCCTTCCCCCATTCGCTTAATTTTTCCACTAGTCACTTGTCTGCCGCTTATCGGCTGTGTACTACACTGGTGGCAAAATAAGGGGAAATTGAGGTGTAATGGCGCGTCAACAGCAAGGTCATTAGCGTCAACCACAGTCAGAGTGCAGTGGTACTGGTTGCCACTGCGCCACACATTGTAGAGATGGTAAACAACCACTAAACTATTTCTTCTCCACAATAGGCTAGATCTGTCAAAGTGTACGTTGAAAATACGATGAAGTGCTCTTCTTTTCGTATCCTTCCTTCCTTCATTCATTTAAGATGTTTTTTTAAAGAAAACAAACCGGCGAGTCAAGTTCAAAACCATCATTTTGACTTATTCATTGTTTTGAACTTGACTCGCCGGTTTGTTTTCTCTAAAAAATAACATCTTAAATGAATGAAGGAAGGACTTCAAGGAAGGGTATACGAAAGGAAGAGCACTTCATTATATTCTCGATACGACCTACACTTTTGACAAATCTAGCTTATTGATGGAAAAGAAATAGTTTAGTGGTTGTTTAACATCTCTACAATCTGTGGTGCAGTGACAACCCGTATACCACTGCACTCTGACTGTGGTTGGCGCTAATGACCTAGCTGTTGACGCGCCATTAAACTTCAATTTCCGTCAAAATGATGATTAAGTCATCAAGAGTCATTTTACCGAAAATTGCATGGTAAGGAAAAGTTTACAAATAAATAGTACTACTCTGAAGTGGTTTGTATTAATGGTACCACCAGGCTCACACCGAAAAGCTCTTCGAATCGCTTATTGGGCTTGAGTACCAAACTGCTGAAAAGTTGGGTGCCGGTTGGGAGTGGTCCAGGATTGGGGGAGTGGGGGGGGGGGTAGAGGGAGTAAACTGCGATAATCGTATTGTTACTGTTTTATCCCAAGAAATAAGGGATACCAGTTGATGTATCGAATAATGCTCCTACTGGAAATGTGCTGGACACAATACCAGGAACGAACTGGACGTCTGGGAGAGAGCAGCCGATTTCATTGGTGTAAATATAGCCTCCGATCAGCATCAAAACCCCGCAAACACATGGAACTGCACTGTCTTTTTTATTTTTCGGCCACATACAGGGTGTAACAGAAATGTATGTCACAAATGAAGGGGCATGTTCTACATAACTAACTGATGAAAAATTTCCATATGAACATATATCCGAAAATGCGTCCTTTTCGAGAAATTTTTCCTTTCAGAGATACATGTGCACATCCCAGATCCAGGGCGAAAGCAGAAAAGGCTCAAATAACAAAAATTTAGGTTTTATTGTGGTTTTTCCCTGTTGAGGTTCCCCAGAGCTACTGAACTGGTGGGATCGACCATTCTCTGCCCCTTATCAATAGTTACGACCTGACTGAAACTAAGTTTCAACTGCTTCAGGGACACCTCTACCATTAAAAAAGTGAGGGGGCCAAATGCCAGCAGTTGCGTAAATAACGAGGATGTGTGTGTGGGGGGGGGGGGGGTTGCAGGGGACAGGAACCAAGGGCCCCTCCCCCCCCCCAAGAAAAAGAAATAAGAGCCAAGGGGCGTAAAAATTATTGGAAAAATCTAAATTCGCTATAACTTCAAGACTTTTTTATGAAACATTCATGACGCAAAGCAAGAAAAGTAATCACACCATACAAAAATAAAGAGGTCATACGTTTTCTAGCAGGGGGGGGAAGGGGGGGGGGGGGGGGGGCAGGGGCGCTAGAATTTACCTTTCCTCCAAAGTCAGTAAGTCAGTCACATCAGTTGATTCTGCGTCACACGACTTGATTGAAGCGAAAGTGCATAAAGGTGGTTTGCTGTGCTATTAATCCTACTTTACGATTTTCGCTGATGGCTTCATCTCCAATTTATTTTTATTGTACGGAGTGGCAGGGGGGGAGGGGGTTGGGGACGGATCGCAAGATTGTGTTTGCCACTGGAAGTGGGCAAGGTAGAGTTGGCCACGATGAAGTAATGCCATATTTCTTATTCCAATACTTACCACATTTTTAAGAGAATTAATGAACATTTCAAGTTGTATTATAAGACGTATAGAAATTAATATAGCACATTGTTATTCAGTTTAAATAACTTTTAGAAGATATAACCTAATGACGCAAGTTTCACTTACGAAACTGGGACGGTGAATATACAGCCTTTTCTTTACGTAGTTTCGTTTAGTGCGACGCAACATATCGTGTTTGATTCGTGTGCCCCGTCACGTTGCATTCTTTTGTTCCAAATCTAGTTTTATTAATGTATACATAAAAATAGAAATTAAAATGCCAGACCAACGTTAAAATGAAAAGATAGCTAAAAAAAATTGTTTTCTTTCTCCGATTTCTTAAAACTGAGGGGGCTATTATTGGTCCCAGCAAAAAGTGGTGGGACCATGGCCCCCCTGGCCCCCCCGGCTCCGGCGCCTATGAACTGATTGATACTGGAAGGGTCGCCCGTCACGTGTCAGGCATTAGCCTATGCCGCTTTTGTCCTGGATCTTGGATGTGCAAAAGGAAAAATGTCTCGTAAAAAACGCATTTCCGGATACGTGTTAATATGGAATTTTTTCATCAGTTTGTTATGTAGAACATGCCCCTTCATTTGTGACGTAAGTTTCTGTTACTCCCTGTATCCTGGGCTTCTTAACAAGTTAAAGTCAAGTAAATATTGCGAGCAGTTCAAAGGTGTCAAAGGATTTTGTAGAGAGCGTTAACCACTTCCGGTCATATGCCCGACCATGACAGTAAACTACCTGGCCCGATCGTCAACGAATTAGAGGGAGTAGACAAAATGGATGCCACGACTGTCCCATTGATTGAGGTCTGTGCGGGAATTGGCAAATCGCATCGGTGAATTTTTGTACGGAGAGTTGCGACATCTATTGGTAGCTAGTGGTAGTTTTCAAAATATAATTTTAATTTTACGTATATTTGCGTGACAAATTTTTATTATGTACTAAAGTATTTTTAAATAGTTTTTAAGTTATCACCCAGCCACAGTTCAGCTATTTCTCTGTGCTTGGGGGAAAAAAAAGCGACACGTTCGTGTATCCAGAAAGTGTTGCAAGGGAAAGAACGTTGGCGTTCTTGTACGGACGGTGTCGCCCTCGATTGACAGAAAGAGGCAGCATACCGAATCATCGCTTTAAAGTGGCGTTTTCGGCGACCATATTGCACAACCCAGTCGCGTATGCTATTTTTCATCCAAGATTCGGCCAGCACTGTAGAGAGCCGTGGTCCGACGAAGCCTTAAGGCCCTGTTGCGAGCAGGAACTCAAGTCTAAACAATGAATTTTTAGACTTAATAATAATATATAATAATATAATGATAAAGTCTGCCGCTACAAAAGTAGCAACAGGACAAGCAAGGACCTTTGGGGTCACTGACTGCCAGCCTAAGGTAAAAATGTTTTTTTTTTTTAAATCGAAGGAAGGAAGTTGGTGGGATTTGAGGAAGCCTGGTCAAGTATAAGACATGATCTATGAAATGTCAGGTGACGAAGTTTGGTCTCTTTAGGAAGCGAACAAGTGTAGCTGTGTCTAAGCCGCGTCGGAAAGCAGAAACATTCGCGCTTGATATTGTCGTCTCCGGAAGGGAGTTCCATGCTGGAATCACCCTCACAGCAAAAAAAAACTCTGTCTACACTCAGTCCTAGCGAAAGGAACTGATAATTTCATAGACCTCCTGTTAGCAGTTTTTACTTGTTTTAACCAACTGTGAACAAGGCTAGGATATACGTGGCCGATACATAAAAATAAAAATACGTGGACAAAATTTCCATGTGTTTGCGGGGTTTTCATGCTGGTCAGAGGCAACGTTTATTCCATCCAATCTATACCCGACCTACAAAATAAATTTATCGTACAACATGTTTCAGCTCCTGGCTCCAAGTCAGGTGATTGAACCAAGCCCTATTCACTCGCTCCGAAATCTAGCCCCTCTAGCATCAGGAGTACTCGCGATCAAAATGGGTGTGCCATCTGTCCACAAACTGGCGTCTCCAACCTACTTCCGCACCAATCCAAGATGGTGGCGAAGTGTGAACACCAGGTTTTAGTCTCTTCACAGCCACGGAGCGGCACAAACATGAAACAGTTCGTCTAATTATCTTGTTTATCATTAGAATTGCTATTACCGTATATTTCTGTTGCTGACGTGTTTCACTAAAACATGATTTCTAAAACTAAAGTTGCAATGAAGTCATAGCCGCTTAAGTTTCGTTGTTTCGTAGGCTCGGTTTCCACAGTCGAAACCGAAACTGAATAACGACGCTGCAGTAATGGAGCTAGAGCTTTAGATTATTCATAGTCACAGACACTTCCGCTTTTGTCGGCAGTTGGCGAATTTGAAAAACTCGAGTATCTTTTATGCTTTTTTTGAACGTGGTGCTTGAGCGGCAAGTGTAGCAAGTGGGTTATCCCGTAATGAAGTTTAGTTATTAATCCAAGATTGAGCATCGCCAAAATCTCATTTTAACAAAGTAACGTTAAAAGACTTGCGAGAACTGGCCTATAGAGTCGAGAGGCAAGACATGCAATTTCTACTCCAGTTTTCCCTCGCCGCGAGAAACAAAAATGAGCTTCTACGTTATAAGTTCGTTTTAACGCTAGTCCTTGCGAATTGACACATGCAAGCTTGGACTATTGGCAGCACTAGGGATATTTTCACACACGTATTTATTAGGTAAAAACCTACACCGCGTAATTTTTAACGTACGCTTTCCGAAAAAGTAAAAACGGATACCTAGTTCGACAACTGGCCTCATGGGAGCAGGACGCAATTCGAATGGTGAAACAAGGGGTAGAATTGTGCTGGGGCAGGGTTCTACTGCAGTACCAGCCTGATCAAGGATGAAAAATAGTATACGTAACTGGGGTGGGTAATATGGCCGCCGAAACTTCACTTATGCAATTGATTTGTTCGTTGTCGCTATCTGCCAACGGAGGGCGCCATCGACCGTACATATTGCCAACGAACGTGTCGGGTTTTTTTTTTTTTTTAGCTTAGCTGTGGCTGATTTAAAATTACTTTTACAGATAATGAAAAATTTGCCACCAAAATCGACATACAAATTTAAACTGTTATTTCGAGACCGTCACTAGCTGCCAGTAGATGACGCGTCTCTCCGTACAGAGATGCTTCCTCGAAGGACAGAATCTCGAAGAAATGAACCAGTCGTGGCGGCCATTTTGTGTACCCCCCTAATATCGTTGTAGGTCTGGCCGGATAGTTTAGTGATCATGGCTGGGGACTCCTCCTTCACGCTGAGCCTGCATCATAATAGAAATGGTCAAAATTCAGGCTGGCGTTCAGAAGCTCATGAGGAAATTCCCTGATTTTTCCAGGTTTTCTAGATCAATACTAACAATTTTTCCTGATTTTTTTGGTCGAAGGAAGATGCAGTACAGGACTAAAAAAAATTTTCCACATTTCCACTGTTCTTACTGGTACTTTAAAGAGCAGGAAAGGGCCACAGTCTGAACAAAATTAAAAACTCACTTGAAATGTAACGTCCCACATTACTTAGGCCTAAGGAGTTTTCGCTTTATCAGCAATGAAACAAAAAAGAAATGAAGTTTTGAACTGAAATAAAGTGAAGGTTTTAGAAGGTTTTCTCATGCACGCTGCCACGTAGCGTGCTTGAGAACCGTATCCCCCTGGCTGATTTGGGGAGGTGGTTGTTTCTGGGGCCGATGATCTTTAACTCTGCCTTTTTGGAACGTTTTGCATAAATTAGATCCGAATTACCTATTCTTTATAGGTGAAAGATTTTCGAGAAAATGTTCAAATTCACCGATTTTCTGTAAATATTTTTCAAATTCCCTGATTTTTCCTCTGAATTTTTCAGACTTGATAAATTCCCTAAATTTTCACGGTTTTCCCGATTTTCCAGGTAGAACGCCAACCTGAAATGGTGACTGGCCTTGCTCCTACCCCATACTAGCTAGTTCGCTCTGAGCCTTGCCACTCATTTCGGAGACAGCATTAAAAGTAACAAATGGGTCTTTAAAGGGACATTTCGGTAATTTCACATGAATATCTCAACTGTGGGCCATATTTTCGACTTCTAAGGGCAAAAAAAACGGTGGCGATCCATTGGGTAGCTCATTTCACCTAGTTTAAAGGCACAACTGAGTCCTTCTGCAGCATCTGGTGCCATCGAGTTTTATCCAACCTTGCCTTCAACAAACAAACGAATGCGCATAGGAATTTCTGTTTGTGTAATAAACAAAACCCGTTCCCCCTTAATTATTGACTAAAAGTTGTGTACGTCCTTGTAAACCTGGAATCAAGCTGTAAATGTCAACGATATTACTGTCACTAGCTGGCGCCACGGTAGATCCTTTATAATCTACCGAGGTAGCCATGTAAAGACAGTAATATCGTTAACCTTTCAGCTTGCTCCCAAGTGCACGAGGACGTACCAAATAATAGAGGTGGTACGTGGCTTATTTGTTGTGCTAAACGATCTGTCTTTATGCATTCCTGTGCTTGTTGCGAGCAAGTACTGGAAAGAACTAGATAGCGCTAGATGGCCTTAGATCCTGAAAACTTTCGTTTGGTGGAATCCACCTTTAAATACGTTATTCCTATTTTTAACATTTTGCTGGGTTTTTTTTTTTTGGCGGCATGTGTGAACTGAGTACACAAAGATTATATTTATGAACAAATTAGAGGTGTTGAATGCACTCCACTCTGCCACCTAGCGTGCTTGAGAACCGTATTCCCCCTGGCTGATTTGGGGAGGTGGTTGTTGCTGGAGCCGATGATCTTTAACGCTGCCTTTTTGAAACGTTTTGCATAAATTATTGCCCCAAAAAATCCAAAATTTCTTTTTCCGTTTGCAAAACTGTATTTGTGACTTTTTTAGGAGGTTTGCAAAAGTTGAGACGTAGGAAATGAGACGTAGACGTAGGAGTTCGAAAATGACAAAATTGGCGTGATGTCATTTTACTGACTGCCTGCACGTTTCTCCTTTCACTCCCCAACCAGAGGCGTACTGGCCATACGGGAAAACAGGAAGTTTCCCGTGGGGCCCATATTCGAAAGCCTGTCGGGGGCCTAACGAAATTTTTTCATGATGCCTAATTTCTACGAAATGCCACAAGAGAAGGGCCTACGTTAACCATTTCCTGGGGCTCAATGGCCCTCCCAGTACGCTGGCGTCCCCAACTGCTTCTATCCTCAATACATATTAATAACCATCGAATACAGCATTTGTGCGCGCGCGTGTGTGCGTGTACTATTGGAGCGTTGGTAATCAAGTAAAGGCTTTACGCCACCAGTTTCGTTTTCGCGGAGGATGTAGTCTTAAATAAAACCTCTAGATTTAATTTCCGCTTTGAGACCTGATATATCCAGCTATGATTCACCATTCTATTGTCCACATCAGTAGAGATGCTTCCAGGAAACAAAACATCTTGGCTGAGAAAATATAGCCTACGGTTTCATCTCTCGCTGTTTCATGAATTGAGCAACAGATCTGTTGGAATCGAATTTTTGTTATCTATGTTGGACGCTGCTACATCCCTGACCCTTTTATCTCGTTCAATATAATAGCGGTGCTTCGGTTTTCCTTCAGTAGTGCGCGGTACGAAACAAAACAAAGAAGGTTCTTATCCTCGTCTGTCTGTTGTCTATATCCACGATAAGTTTTTAACCAATTCATTTCAAGCTTTTGACAGTCATTCTATGGTTTAATTTTTGATCTATGTTCGTAAAACAAGGAAATTTGGTAAAGGAGTTTTAGACCCTATAATACTTTAAAACGTATACTGTTTTTAATTGGGTACTTCTTGACTTTTGAAAAAGCTGTATATGGGTAATTCATCAAATCTACATAATAAAAGCGGTAACACGGAATTAGAAGAGGCCGAGTGACGTGAAGGGTAAGTTACTAAGAAGAGATGGAAGTGACGTGAAGGGTATTGTCGATGCCCTATAACAATTTCCTTTTGCAAAGTAGCATTGAATAAGGCCTAGAACATTCATTTTGGCACGGTAGCAAAGAAAAAGGGCGAGCGTTCGGTAGGATGAAGGGTATTGCCGATGCCCTGTAACAATCAGTAACAAATTGAATATTACGTCACGTTATTTTATTATTATCTGCATAATAACAAGCGGCTCAAGCGACTACGCAGTCTTCTGTACAGTTCTGCTTCTTCCAATGTTGATGCGCACACCTTTGAAAGCAGTAACCATCTAAAAGCAGTAATCACCACAATCGACGGTTAAAAATAAGTTAGCTTAGGCCTAGTTTACATTTTTGGCGTAATTGTCAGCTTATAGACCTAATTTACCTGTAGTTTTAATTTAGTAAGTAGCAGCAAACGGAGAATTGGATTGTACGGCAAGCCTATTCATTTTTAAGACACGGTGTGCCTCCGGGCACACATCTAGTGTTACAACGTAATGCGCAACGTAACCTATATAGATCAGCCGTAGAGTGACGAGGAGACGCAATAGATAGGCGTATTGATATGCTGTTGATTCTGCCACCAGCGACTGGTAGCAATTTGACGTTGCCGTGGTAATGTGATTTTAGGCCTAATTTTTATTAACTGCAGTTTTGTTATTTCTTAAGTATCGGATACTAATGGAGAATTTGCTTCGAAGGTAAGCCTATCATTCATGCAACAAGCGACGAGACTATTTTAAACGTAGCTAAAATTCTTTTGTATATTTTCGGCTACGAATTATACTTAGGATTTCAATTCGACGATTAAATGTTATTATTTCATTTAGTTACGTCGAAGAAGCCTATTAGCTAGCTACAAGGAAGTAACGATGTTTTTATTTGCCATGTTATTTAACTAATGTTTGACAATGAAACTATAGTTGTCAATAGTGGTCGTCTCTATCTGGTACCATTCGGACGGACAGACAAACGGACAGACAAAGTCGTTGCAATAGTCTTCTCAGCCGGTACGGCTGTACAGAAGACTAAAAGCGGTAATGTGGAACTAGCGCGGAGGAAGTGACGGCAGGGTATTGTTAGTTAGAAGAGGAAAAAGTGAGTTAGAAGAGGAGGAAATAACGTGAAGGGTATTGTACCTTTTTCAAGCTGGCAATGAATAAGACCGAGCTGGCAATGAATAAGACCGTTTGCAAGCTGGCACGGTAGCAAAGAAAAAGGGCGAGCGTACGGCAGGATGTGGGGTATTGTCGATGACCAGTAACACTCAGTAAAAAAATAAATATTACGTCACATTATTTTATTATACGTTTTAAAACTGGTGTTTTCCATGTAGTTAGTGTAGTTTAGGGCGTCAGCCTACAAACCTGAAGATTGTGAGTTCCATTCCCGTCCAAGCAGCAAAAATAAGTTACTAGTTTAACGCAGGTAGTAGGATAGTTAACACTAGGCAGGAACCACCTTCGTATGTCTTCTACGGTTATTGAATTTACGTTTTCAAAAAGTAATTTTAGTTTTGCTCAAAGAATGGAAAAAAAACCTTCCCCAGAGAAACTATCCACCTACCCGATGAAATTCGAGCACAGGAACTGACAATTCGGCTTTTCTATGCTCCTGTACAAACAGCACTGGTGGTGAAAAAAAAAAGAGTCAATTTAAGGGAAAATTAGTTAATTCAGCCATTGCTGTCCTTTGATGCCCTGAGATACAAGGACTGAGTAAAAGCGGCTGCTCTCTTGAACCACTTTCGTATGTGATATAAAGTTACAGAGATATTGAATTCACGTTTTAAATAAGTTACTTTTATTTTTGCTTTTCTATGCTTCTTTAGAAAAAGCACTGGGTGTGCAAAAAGAATCAAATTAAGGGAAAATGAGGTAATTCAGACGTTGATGCCCTGGAATACAAGGACTGAGTAGTAGCTGCTGCTCTCTTTAACCTACTGCGTTTAAAATTGTTCCCCAGTAAAACTATCGACCCAGCTTTTTTGAAACTCGAAAGAGGAAACTGATCTCGCCTAACAAAACGGCTATTTTATGCTTTGCTATGGTTTTCTGCAAACAACACTGGCGGTGCAAAAATAGGTAAATAAAGAAAAAATGAGTTAATTTAGACAGTGCTGTCCTGGGATGCCCTGGGATACAAGAAATGAGTGAAATCGGCGCTCTCTTGCACCCTATTGCACTAAAATTTGTTCCTCACTGAAACTATCGACTCTGCCTGGTGAAATTCGGGCAAGGAAAATGATCTCACCTCACAAAACGGCTTTTCTGTACTTTTCAACAAACTGCACCGGCGCTGCAGAAGGAGTCAAGTTAAGTATAAATAAAGTGTTAATGATATGCATCACCTTCGTTTATGACATAAAGTTATAAAAAATTGAATTTATGTTTTCAACAACTAAGTAATTTTTTTTACTCAGACGTGCTGTTCTGGGATGCCCTGCTGGGACAAAAGGCACTGCGTAATTTCGTGCGAGCGAGCTAAACCGGTATAAATTTTAACAAGCTCTGCAAACTATATCTGTTGATTTAGACATTACTGCCCTGGATGCCCAGGGGTACAAAATGCCCTGGATACGTATTACCCTGGGATGCGTCACTTCGTGGGAATCACTAGACCGGCGGAATTTTACGTCAGGTAAATCTAGTACGTTTTAAAACTGGTGCATTTCATCAAGTTAGTACAGCGTAATGGTTAGGGCAGTGGTTCCCAACCTTTTTCAGACTACGACTCCCCTAAAAAAAATTTTATTTCCCACGCCCCCCCTTCCCCTCCCTCCCTCCCCAAGTAAATTCCTTCGCCCGTCGGTTTTCAACTAGGCATTCTGGGGGATCGTTGTGGGCTGTCCCGGGAAGCCAACGCCCTTTTTTTTTTGCATTTTAAGCATTTAAACGTCGTCATTTACCCATAAAAAAAATAGCTCTCGTATTTTATAGAATTATATTGTATATTATATTATAGAATTATAGTATATTGTATAATTCTAGATTAGAATTGTAGTAGTTAGAATGGAGAGATTATAATTAGAATTAGATTTTAGAATAGATAAAAGTACTCTGTAATTAGTTAATTTTATCATATCAAAAACCAAAACTGGTAAAATGGGCCGCCAAGTTTCGAATGGTTCGGCCCTTCAAAGGAGTGATATCAACACACCAAAACATTCGCCAAGTTAATCGCACCGCTTAATAGTTCGAATGTTAAATGAAAACTAGAACAATGCTACTTTCGGTAGCAATGTTCAAGATTTCATTTAACGTCCAAAGTATTATTTGGTGCGATTAAGTTGGCGAATGTTTTGGTGTGTTGATATCACTCCTTTGAAGGGCCGAACCATTCGGAACTTGGCGGCCCCTTTTATCAGTTTTGGTTTTTGATATGATATCAGTCCTATTTTTTTTTAATTGCGTATTAGACTCAACTCCACTACCGTGCAAATGTGTAATAAAGTGGCACGTCAACAAGAAATTGAGTTTCCACAATTTGATACTACCTTTTGCCTATAGGCCGAACCATTCTCAACTTGGTCACCTCTTTACAGGTTTTTGGTTTGGTTTTAATTTTGTTGTAATTTCTTTTATTTCGTTAGTTTTGGTGTGTTGATATCACTCCTTTGAAGGGCCGAACCACTCCCATCTTGGTGGCCTCTTCACCAGTTTTTGGCTTTGTTTATTTTGCTTTGTTTTTAAAGTTGGTTTACTTTTCGTGAATTGGACGTGAATACAATTTCTTTGGCAACGTTGTTTAGATTATCGTGCTACACTAGTGTGTGGCTAGGCACGCAAGTTAGTATACACGTTAGTTACTATTGTCGATGCCGACAATAGTAACAATGGTTATAACAATATTTTCGTACTTACGCGCCATCCCACGCCATCCTCGTTACACCCCTAGGCTCCAAACCATAAAAGGTACGCAGTTCGTATCGTACTGCAGCCATTCGTCCAATTTCATAGCTGGAAGCCTCCCCGTTATCTCGGTATCGATGAATAAGCACCCTATGGAAATTAACATGGGGATGAGCGGACTAGAATTAGCTAGCTAGCTAGTTACACATTTTCAACGTTATTGAGGGTCAGATTTTGCATTGAAAGCAGCTTAGCTGGCATTCCTACACGAGTTAATTTTTGTCAGGTGGGTCATTGCTCTTGATTTCAACACAATTTAAGCTTTTGTACCGCATTATTATTTTTCCCCAAGTACCTCAAAATTTGCCCAACTGTGTGCTTCAGGATATCTAGACATTAACGCTATGGCGCCGCGCTACAATGGTTTACAACCTCGACAATTGAATTGATGTGATTTTTGTTGTGATGATTGTTGCCTAACTTGGCGCGACACACTAGCGTGTGTCTAGATTAATGATTAAACTTAGGGAAAAAAAAGATTTTAAGATTAAAAGATGTTTAAAAAAGTAAAATAATTTTTTTTCCTGCTTATGTATCACGACCCCCGAAAGGACGCCCGCGATCCCATTTGGGGTCGCGACCCATAGGTTGAAAACCACTGGGTTAGGGCATCAGCCTCCTAATCTGAAAGTTGCGAGTTCGAATCCTATCCAAGCAGCAAATTGATAAATGGGTTATTAGTTAAAGACAGTTAGTAGGTAAACAGCTAACATTAGGCAGGTATAACTTAAGATGGGAGGGGGTTTGAGGTTTAATGGCACGTCGACAGTCTGATTATTAGCGCCAACCTCAATCACAGTGCGGTGGTCCGGGTTGCCCTCCGCCACCCATTACAGAGATGTTAAACGAACCCGTAATTATCGTAGAGCTGTACCTCTTGCAAAACCCCGGGGACTAACAAACGCGCTACGTCTTGCAGAAGATGGGAATGGGAACGAATACCATCAAGATGGTGACAACAGTCAACAAGCAAGTGTCGGACCGAAAATGGCCGTCGACACCAGTGTCATTCAGGATGGATAACCCTCCCTCCTGAATGTCATTAGTGTCGACGGTCGATAACCCTCCCTCAAAGAGGAAGCAGGGAGTATATCTAACACGTGGCAGGTATAACTTAAATGTTAAAGACATACGTCACCTTCGTATGTCTGCTAAGGTCAGTGAGTTAACGTTTTCAAAAAACTAATTTTTTACTTGCTCAAAGAAGAAGGAAAAAAAAAAGGTAAACGTTTCCCAGGGAAACTATTCATCTGCCTGGTGAAATTCGGGTAAGAAACTGACAAAACGGTTTTGCTATGCTTCTCTACAAACTGCACCGGCGGTGAAAAAAGGATGCCTCTGGAACCTACTATTATATATGTTAAAACTTGTTCTGCAGTGAAACTATCGACACTGCCCATTGAAATTCGGGCAAGGAAACTGATCTTACAAAACGGTTTTGCAACGCCTTTCTACGCTTCTCTGCAAACAGCACTGGCGGTGCAAAAATAGTCACGTTAAGTGAAAATGGGGTAATTCAGACAGGGATGCCCTCGGATACGACGACTGAGTAAAATCGGTTGCTGTCTTGCATCCTATTGCGTTAACAAAACAGTGAAACTATCGACTCTGCCTGGTGAAATTCGGACAAGGAAACTGATCTCACCTCACAAAACGACTTTTTTATACTTGTCTAAAAACAGCACTGGAGGTGCGAAAGGAGTCAATTAAGTATAAATTAAGTGTTAATGATATACATAACTTTCGTATATTGTCTAAAGTTATGCAAATAGTGACTTTACACTTTCAATAAGTAAATTATTTTTATTGTTCTGACAGTGTTGTCCTGGGATACCCTGGGGTACAAAAAGGCACTGCGTGATTTCGTGAAAGCCAGCTAAACCGACATAAATTTGACCAAGTTCTGCAAGCTATCTGTTGAGTTAGACAGTACTATCCTGGGATGCCTTGGGATACAATATATCCTAAATACTTAATGCCCTGGTATGCATAAAATCGTGGGAGCCAGCTGGACCGGTGGAATTTTACCAAACGACTTGATACCGTACCTAAAACAGCATACAACAACTATCCTTCAAGCACTGCTGTGACTTTGCGCTTGCAGGACAGTATTGTCGCATGCAGGTATTGGTGTAAGTCATCAGCCACTTTGCGAATTTGAATTCATTCCTACTGAGCCTACAAACCATACTGTTACACGCTAACTCTAAGCTTTACCTAAACTCTACTTAACCTAACACAGGTACCATTACAGCCATCTCTCCTCAAACCCCTTAGACTGCCTACAATACTTTATGACCCGACGCAGCGAGGCATGACCACTGACCAGTCGGATTCCCGGGGAACACCGAGAACCTCACCCAGGAGTGAGATATAACAATGTCGAGGCCCGCAGGGCCGAGCCATTGTTGTATCTCTCCGAGGAAAGTGGCTGGCAATGTTAGTAAGTAGCCTATCTAAAACAAAACCAACAGGGTGAAAGAACCCGCCAAGTTTCAGCCAATCTAAGAAGTGTTATCAGAGCCAAAAGGCTGCCACCAAGTTACTACATTAGTTGTCAAGCTAATCCCACTGAGTATTAGATCAAAGGTTAAATCAAAAACCTGACCATTGCTACTATCGGTAGCAATGGTCAAGTTTTTGATTTAACGTGTAAGGTAATAGTCGGTGGGATTAGCTTGGCAACTAATGTAGTAATTTAGTGGCAGCCTTTTTGGCTATGATATCACTACTTTTATTGGCTTAAACTTGGCGGGTTCTTTCACTCTTGTGGGTTTTGTTTTAGATATCACTTCTTTTGTAGTTTTTGTTTTGTTTTGTGTGGCGTCTTATTTTGGCCACTGCCCATTCATCTACTATCAGGCCAAGTTTGGTCGAAAAATATTGAATACGAACGGAGATATTAATTAATATATATATATATATATATATATATATATATATATATATATAAATTTTTTTTTAGTTTAGCTGGAGTGAGGACTTCAATCAGATAAATTAAAACGTTTGCTGATTTATTTCCATTCAACCATCAACAATAAGTAGCGCGGACTGCAAATTTGTTAGGCCCGAAGCCATACGTCCTACTACACACAAGTAGCACGTGCATTTTATCAACAATGTTGTGTTGCCGATTATATCTGGCAGTCCGTTTGCATTGTTACTCGTTAACACTAGTAACGAGTAATGCTTATTTTGATCACTGGTTGGCGAAAAATAGCATTACAAATGATTGTAATCTTTTTATTTAATGCCTCCCCAAACGTCAAACCTTAAAAGGCACGTTATTGGAGTTAAAAGAGTGTTGAATACCAAATTTCATTCGTATCTGTCGCATAATGAGCGAAATTAGTAGTCAGTAGTCAGTATATAGTAGTCATCTGAAATCAACGATCTTCTCGCACTTTTATGACATTGATACAGTTTATGCACATCATTGAAATACAACTATTTCTTGACAGGGCACAAAGGCTGCCCATTTTCAACAATTTTCAAACTGTTTCGCCATATAGGTATTTATCCTCGCCAACGTGAAATACGCTCAGCTCTGGTTTATGTTTTATACCAAAAGATAGTGGCCATGCAAGAACAATGCAGAAATTAAACAACGACTTTCTTACAATGAAGTTACAATGAAGTGTGACAATTATTGAACTTGTCGGGCGGACCACTAGCGTGGTCCTTGAATTGTCTTCCAAGTTGTGGGATATCAAGGCAATGTCGATCAAGAAGTTGGCGTTAGCAGGTCAATGTCTTCTAACAGTCGAAAACCGGTAATAAACAAATTATAAACCAAAAAAATATTTCCAATGTTACAATTGTTTAGTAAGATTTTGAACGCAGACGTGCGAAGTAAAAAATGTGACATTTTGACTGTGGGCTTTTTGTAACTCAAAACAACGTCAGACGCATAATGAGCAGACAAGTATCTGCCGAAAACTTGACGCTCACCCGTAGGACAAGCAGACGCGCCAGCATCGATCATGAACCATCAAAGACTAAACTGGTGAACAAGTCACTTGTTTTTTTTTTTTTAATTTTTTTTTTGCTAGTTCGTTGACGCCTGTACTGCCTAACAGTGATCGGCGCAAGTCCGGATTTGGAATCAACTGCCTCAATTCCACGTTTGTGGACTAGTGGAATTGATTCTGCGTTGGACAATTCCAGGTTATGAATTCGTGGAATTGACTTTATTAATCTTCAATTCCACTTGACTTGATTTGGACTTGAATTGGGTATATGCCGAAATCGTAAACTGACTTGATAGGAATTGACTTGATGACCATGTATTCAGCCCGTGTTGCGCACAGGTGGACTTGACTTGGTAAGTCATCCATTGGATTGGCATTGCCTAGATTTGATTTGATTTTTATTTCACATACAATTCCTTGTTTTGACCTGATTAGATTCAACCTGAAATTCAGGCCAATTCCTCTAAATTCAAAATTTACCCGCAATTACGCTAGACTAGGCTGAACTGGGTGGAATTGAATAGAACTGGCCAAAATATTTCCTGATCATCCGGGAATTGACTAGAACTATAAGACTGGATCCACAGCAAGTCAGCAACTCAGTGAATTGGAAATGGTTTGTCAGAATGAGAAACGAAATGTAATTGATTGGAAATGACTTAAAATAGCAAATACAGAATGTGGCAATGACTTGAATTGAAATATGGCAGTGACTTGGTTGGAGTTGACACTGACTCATAAATGTGAATTGGAAGTGGTCTGGAATGGAATTGTTTATCAACGGCATTTAGGTAACAATGGATCTGGCTTCACTTGATGTCTATGTAATTGACTCAAATCCAATGAAATGGAATTGCGCCCATCCCTGCTGCCTAACGAGCCACATTCAATTTGTTAACGCCTAAACTCACTAGATTTGCTTTTGATGGTGTCACAATCAATGCTGTGCAAAGATGCTGGCGTGTTGCTTGTTCGATGGGTGATACCTAGTTTTCGGCAGATGCTTTTCAGCTAATTTTGCGTATGGCGTTGTTTTTTAGTTCTAAAAAGCCTAGACTGTAAAAAAAAATGTGTTATTCACTGTCAAGTACAAATTTAAGAAAAGAACGTGAACCGTTGCTCAAGCATTTGTTAATTTTCAGCATGGCACAACGGCACATTTTTTTGGATCATAAGTCACTTTTTCATAGTCGCTGAAACGGCATAATACCACTTCGTAGTATGGTTGTTTCGAGAACTATAAAATTCGGGCGGGAGGGAGAGGCTCCAACCAACAGTTATTTTCAGCAGACCCCGGAGTACGAACCACGCCACTGTCTCGAGCCATGGAGTATTTGGCTGGTTTAGCCCTTTTTTTTTGTGGATTTCCAATTTCGCGTTCGCACTTCAAAGTTTTCAGCACTGGTTACTATGGTTATTGTGACGGGCAAATTTTAAACCGATGGTTGGATTTAACTCGAATGCCAGCAATACTGTTCAAAGTCGTCCCAATAAAGCATTCCCGGAGAGTTTGGATGTTTCCTCCGGGCCCTCTACCGGCAGGTAAGGGTGACTTTCTTTCATTTCCGGTCGAGCGAGCGTGCCACTTCCGGCACACGACGATGGCGCATAGGTATAGCGCTTCATCGGTTTCGCGACACTTGGGTCTAGTTTCAGCACGCGTGAAGAAACCTCGAATTTGTTCACGAAGAATGATAGCGTATAACCTACAGAACGCAGTGCGCAAATTTTTGTCAAAAACGGAAACACGTGCTTCGTTTTCTAAAATAGCAAACCAAAGAGTTTATAAAATGTTGCAATAAAGTTGTGGAGTGAGAAGGGGCCGATCAAGTATTACGTCATCAAGGAATTGGTCATTTTGAATACCCTCTTCCCTTCGTCATCAATTGGTCACCCCCCCCCCAGTATTACGTCATTTCTAACTTGACCCCCCCCCCCAAGAGAGGGTGCTTTCCCTGAATTTCCCTTTGTTTTTCTGAGGACCTTTTCTGTTTGCGTATTTCCACCTTTTTACTGGGATAACGGTACTTACGTCATCAACTGACCACCTCCTCTCGTCATCAATCGTCACCAGCTGTCGAACCCACCCCCCCCCCCTCCCAAAAAAAAATTTCAGCAATCACCACCAGCGTTCACAGACCCCCGAGAGCAATGGGCAACTTTTAGTAAAAGGGGGAAAGGAAGAGGGGGTAAATTCACAGGGTGGTATTCAGCCCATTGAGGGCACCCGCGCACTGAGCGGCCAGATCGCGCGGCCAGTGGTCGTGGCGGCCAAAAAACACGGTGACGTGCCGCGCGGCCACGTCCGTTTTTCATTGATAAATCTCAATCACGTGGTGAAAAATGAATCTGGAGCCAAGTACGGTCGCCCTGTGACCGCCTGCACGCCGCCCGGGATCCCAGTGGCCGTGGCAACCAGACAGTCGCCACGGCCACTGGGGTCGCTGGCGGCGTGCAAGCGGCCACAGGGTGACCATTCTTGATCCGTGTTCATTTTTCACCACGTGATCATCAAGAAATGAATAACGGACGTGGCCGCGCGGCACGTCGCCTTGTTGGTCGCGACTGCCACTGACCGCGCGACCTGGTCGCTCAGTGTGGCGGGCGCCCTTAGTTAAACCAAGCAAGTTTTCACTCTCGTCCAATTTACGAGGTATTATTTTCCCCCATTAAGTACACCGAGAATATTGTTCCCTCGTCCGATGTGCTTTATGATGTTTCGACTCCAGTGAATTACATTCTGAAGACAATGTGCACTGACAGTACTCATCACTGTGTACCAGTTCACAACCAAACGAATTGTGTACTGGCAGCACAGTGTGAGTTACAGGCAGTACACAAGCTGTGTCCAGGTTTGAGTACTGCTGCTACACAAACTGTACTGTCAGTACACAACTCGAATGGAGACTGATCTGGGACATAGTGATGAAATTCTGTCTAGCCAAGTGATTTTTGCCTGTCGACCAATCTTTTCAACAGTCGGCTGTCATACAAACCAGAGAACACAGCATGAAGTTGACAAAACCATGAATCTGCACCATTGTTGCACAGTCTTGCTTCACAGCGAGAGACATTAATTCTTGGAACGCATTCTCACAATGTGTTGTGACAGCACCTTTAACCAGCAGTTGGAAGAGACAATACGATCTGACTCATCAGTGTTAAAGTATTTTTGTTGCATGTTTTGTTGTGAACCGGTTACATAAGCTTGATTTCTTCCAACTTTATTTTAATTTAATTTAATTTAATTTAATTTAATTTATTGTCAGTGCACATTGTTTTCAGTTCTGACTGTACCGAGCTATATTTTTCAAATTGTCGAAATTAGAAATTTGTCATCTCATCCAGGTAACCCTATGATTTCGTAATCACTGAAATTACCAAGCAACTTTTCACTCTAACGAAATTACCAAGCAATTATTGCAGCTCCGTTGAATTGTTGAGCAATTTTTAGGTTCTAACAAATTTACCGCACATTCCCCCACAAGAGAAAACCCCAGTTTATCATGCAATTTTTCACTCTAATTTGACGTAGGGCCACGGGTAGTTCTTTGCCCTTATCGAATTTCCGGCGCAGGTGTTCGCCCCCATCCAATTATTCGGCTCATTTTTCCGAATTCCGTTCACCTCTAGCACGGCTAGTACTTGCGTTACTTTTTAGTCTTCTGTGCAGCCAAAATGGCTGGGAAGACTATAGCAACGACTTTGTCCGTCCGTCCCCTTTTAACTCCGGAACAGTACCAGATAGAGACAAACGATTTTTACATTAGATTCAGCGTCCAAAAATTAGTTAAACGGAATAACAAAAAGCGGAATTGGCCCACAAGTAACCGGAAGTGGCCAAGTAAGCCCATTATCGAGGGAATGGTACGAGATAGACACCATTAGATTCAGCGTCCAAAAATTAATTAAAAGGAAAACAAAAAACCGGAAGTATGAAGCGGAAGTGGCCCACAAGTGACTGGAAGTGGTCGAGTGAGCTCCCATCATCAATGGAACGGCACCATAGAGACAAACGATTTTCACCATTTGATTCAGCGTCCAAAAATTATTTAAAATGAATAAAAAAAAAATACCGGAAATATGAAGCAGAAGTCGTCCGAACTTGGCAGAAGTGCCAGAAGATCGGTTGCGACTAGGTAGTCGCTGCATCCGCTTGTTTAGCTAAAGTTCTTCTAATTACAGTGGTTTTGGCTTGGTGTTATTTCTAGTGTATGATTTTTGCTGTTGGCTAATTTCCAATTTTCCGTAATATTATTTCCAGCGATTCATGTCTATTTATTCCAGCAGCGAGATCTGAATGTATTTTCGAGCTGGACTTGTGTAATACTACAACGCTGAGCTCGTACGAACATCGCAATCGCCATATTTGGATGCTATTTAAGTGTTTATCAGGCCATACGCTCTACGACGATCTTAAGGAAATTTATAAATGAAGAAAGAATGTCTCAAAATCGTCACGACATTTTTGACAAAAATGAATTCTTTAAACTTTTAACCTTGTTTCGGCTAACCAACAGCACCTCCCCCCCCCCCCCCCCCCGACCCCACCACCTCCTCGCTTTTCATTACTAAACTTTACATTCTTTTGTGAGGCATCCACAGTGGTCGTGAAAGGTTTAAACCGAAAAAAACACTAATAAATGCTGAGTTTGTTGCCAAAATGCAATCACGGTTAATCTTTGATGAGATTTCCAAACAAGTTAATTTTTAAATCGGAAGATTGGCCTTCAATATCTCCTAACAGTAATTTCGGTTACGGCTCTGTTTACGGCTTCAGCTGCAGGCTTAAAAGATAATTACCTCGTTACCATAATCGATCTGATCTTTTAGAGCACAAGTCTTATCTTCTCTTATTGTCCTCTCCCCATCCAACTCTCATCATCAAAAGTATATTTTCCAATTAATTAGGATTATGTCCATGAAGGCTTTCCCTAATTAAACAAAAAAAAAAAAAAAAAAATTAGAGTCTGTAATAATTTAAAATTGCACAATAAAATTCTCGGCAAAAATTTCCAGACGCAGCCAATTAGTCGGAGGATTACTTCGAGATGAGGAAGACGACTTTTTTGTTTGCTAAAACGATACCTAATGTAACTAAGAGTTCCTTTAAATAATTTCTGCTATTCCACATAGACAAAAAAAATTTAACGTAGGTTATTAAATTTCAAACGTACGATAAGTTAGGCCGAGTTAATTGTGTATTATTAATGGACAAAAAAAAATAGTTTTGAAAAGCTAGTACGTGAACAAGTGGCCGTATCGTTAAAGGCCACTACTAGTGATCTGGTGACGGACTGGTTTGCCGGTTCAAATCCGGGTACCATCACTTGAATGAAACGTATGGCATAAAGGTGGCTTACTGTAGTACATTATTCTAGTACAGTGGTTCCCAATGTTTTTCTACAGTATTCCTCCCCATTGGAACTAGCTGGCAATGGTAGTCCAACCCCCCAACCCCCAAAAAATGAAATAGCTGCAAATTGTTTTTTCACTACGATGAGTAGTGTTGCCACGTGAGAACAAAAATTTATGGAATTTTGGCTAAAATGGCTTAAATTGCACAAAAAATCTGTAGATATTTAAAAATGAAAATTTCGACTTCCTCATGCAATTTAATTTCTGTGATGCATAGTTTAAAAAAAAATCGTCTAGGGAGCGTTTAGCAACGACTCGCCTTCAACTTCTCAGCTAGAAGCTAGAAATCATCTGAAATTCCAACATAGCGGTGATTTTAGCTCTGCCGTCTCGCAACCAAAACAGTCAATAATGTGAGTTCAGAAGTGACTGGGAAATTGTCTCGTCAAGGAATTCTTTGTCTTATTGTCACTATTATAAGATTGTAAGCATTTACTCAAACGATGTCGGATTCAGCTAATCCAGGTAGCGTTGTTACGTCCTTGGCAACGACACCTTTGCCATCGCGATTAAATTCTATCTGCAAGAATGCAAAGGCGAACCTTCCCTGCAGTTGCTCCACGCCGCCTCATAAGGAAGGCCCGCCTCACCGGTTGGGAAACGTGGTTGTAGTTTATGCTATCACGCCGAGCTACGTGTACTTTTGGGGGAGAATAAAAGGAACACGAAAGCGCAACAGCTGTATTTAGATATTTAAAAAAAATGAAATAGCCAATAAAAACTTCCCAAATCTTAGTTATTTTTAATGTGAATTTTATTTTTTTTTTGCTATTATGAGTGTTTTGCGTCTCCTTTGCGTGTATATTGCATCGAATTTTTGATGCCGATTTAGTTTTTAATTAGTTATAAAAAAAAAAATAAGTTGTAAAGATTTAGTTTTCGCACATACTTTCGGTGTTCGATGTCTGTTCGAACACAACTTGTTTAGAAGCAATGCAATCAATGAGTTTTCGCTCGCTAGCTTAATAAAACGGATCCCGCCCTGGAAAACGCCAATATTTATCGTTTTCAAATCGCACGCGGTTTTATCAAAAGTCGAGCCATGGGCGAGCCATGATTTTGGCGCACTTTTTGGTAAAACCGTATGCGACTTGAAAAGCGCAACTCGAGACTAGGGCCCCTGATCCCTCTGTCTGTTTGTTTGTCTGTCTGTCTGCCAGTAACATTCCAGTACGCATTTCGGCCCCAGAAACATACTCTTAGGATGTCCGTCTATTTTCACTGGCCCCACAACCATCCTATTATGACCCCCATCTAGTCACTGGCCCCAGAAACATCCTCTTACGACGCCCGTCTAGTTACTGTCCCCAGAAAAATACTATTAGGTATAGCCCGTCTAGTCACTAGTCCCGGCAACATGCTCTTAGGACGCCCCTTGCAGTCGCTGGCATCAGCAACACAATCTCAAGAAGCCCGTTGTAATCACTAGCCCGAGTAACAGGCGTTTGGGATGCCCGTTGCAGTCGTTGGCGTCAGTGTACTATACACAGTCATAGGACGCCCGCTGTAATCACTGGGCCGAATTACAGGCTCTTTGGACGCCCATTACGGTCACTGGCATAAGAAACATGTTTTAGACGACCGTTGCAGTCACTGTCATCAGTAACACGGTCTTAAGATACCCGTTTAGCAATCACTAGACCTAGGAAAACGTTGTAACGACTATAGTCCGATAATAAAAAAAAGCTGTTTGGAAATCTGTTGTACGTAGTCCAAGAAAACGGCTATTTAGACACCCTGCATGCTCTTGAGATGCCCGCTGTATTCAGTGGCCCAAAAAAACACGCTATTTGGATGCCCTTTGTAGTCACTGGCCCGAGACACATGCTCTCTGGTTGCCACTTGCAGTCACTAGCCTAAGAAACACGCTCTTTAGATGCCGGTTCTAGTCACTGGCCCAAGAACCATTCTGTTTGGACACCCGTTGTAATCACTGGCCTAAGAAAGAGGCTTTGAGAGTGCCTATTATCATCATAACCCGCTAAGTATGTCGTCACACGCAATATCACTAGGGCTGCGGAAATTATAGATAATTTTTGTTTTCAATCCATTAGTTTTGGCCCCTATAAACTTCACGAATGTGACGCTGTCTGCCAAAAAATAGCACAAGTGAGTTTATTAGGCCAACATTTTATAATTTCCAATCTCGTCGTTTGTGGTCATTGTGGCTGGTGGCAGCAGATCTCAGCCTAGTTAGCTTGCACTTGGTCTATAGTCGAGGACTGCAAAGGGTATCCCTGTAAGTCCCTGTGTTGAGACTACCAGCCTTCTTTAGTGGCTATGGGACATATTCTGGACATTTCTCGGAACTCTATATACGATGATTACAGTTTTTCCTGATAGAATCCTCGGGTCATCCCTTCCAAGACAGGGTTGGTGCCAGGGCGCCCATCTTCTGGGGCCGTCCATCTATAGCATCGTCCCCCGGTTTCTTTCTCCTTACTTCCAGTAATATTCAAAACTGAGAGAGTTTTTTTAACCCTAGACTGAGGAAAACGTTTTTTGGATGTCCGTGTAGTGACTCACCTACAAAAAGCTCTTTCGAAATCCGTTGCACATGGCCCAAGAAAAACACTCTTTGGAAACCCTGCTCTTGAGATGCCCGTTGTACTCAGTGGCCCAACAAACACGCTTTTTGGAAGCCTGTTGCAGTCACTGGCCCAAAAAACATGCTCTGAGAATAACAAAAACATTGTTTGCACATTGAACAAAACTCAGGTTTTTATACGATGGGGATGCCTCTCCTCGCAATCTACACCTTATAAGCCCTCATCCCGAAGTCCCATGTCCCGTGCAACCAACAATCACTTTAAACTCCAGCAGTCACTTTAAATCAGCGGTGCAGGAGGCCCATCATTGCTACATTGCAAAGGGTTCAAAGTGACTTTATATTGAATGTGGTTGTTGAGGTTAAAAGCTACAAGCCCTGC
>JAHWFP010138478.1:0-28432 GCA_023313725.1 Lithobius niger | reverse complement strand
GGCTTCGGGCAGATGACCAGGAGTGGTTAACGCTCGTTAAACCCTTTGAACCTTTTACTAACTTTGGTACTTTATCTGAAACCAGAGTTGAGCGTATTCCACGATGATGAAGATAAATACCTATGTGACGAAACAGCTTGAAAATTGTTGGAAATGGGCGGTCCTTGTGTCCTGACAAGCAATAGTTGTATTTCAATCAAGTGCACAAACTGTATCCAGGTAATAAAAGTGCGTGAAGATCGTTGATTTCAGCGGACTATTGACTACTATATCTAGACACACGCTAGTGTGTCGCCGCCAAGTAACAGTAGATCGTCCGATTGTAGACATCCGATTGTTAAAAAATGATTGTTGATAAAAAAAAAAAAAAAGGCGGCCGCACTAGCAGACTGCGTCTTTTAACTGAAACCAACTTATATCTGATTTCAGCATACTGGTGTAAATTCCCAATGCGGTAGAAATCTTTGCAAATCGTTTGAATCAGGTGTCTTGGGATCAGTAACGAAGAAAACGTCAACATGAAAATGTGGGAACGTGTCCTTCACGGAGAAAAAGAGTCTTCAATAATGTTGAATTTGTGTTACTGGTGACTAGTAACTAGTAACTAGCAACTAGTAACTAGTAACTAGTCCGCACGCTCCCTTGTTAATTCTCATAGGGTATAACGACACGTCTACAGCTGATTAGAGAAAGTTGCCAGATCTAAATTTCGGCAGACAGGTAAAGCGTCATTTGAGGAAGTGCCTTTTTCTAAAAGGGGGGTTGCAGCTAGAAGCACGTGGCCCTGAAGTGGCTCGTAAGTGCACAATTATTGCTGTAACCATTGTTTGTATTGTCATCCAACAGTAGATTATAACATGCTTAAGTGTTACAGGTTTATCGTTTCAGTAACTAATTGTCAGAATTCATTATTGTTGCAAATAGGTGGTGGTGGTACGTTGTTCAGTGTACGTGTGGTTCAATAGATAGCAAAAACCAAAACTGGTAAAAGGGGCCGCCAAGTTCCGAATGGTTCGGCCCTTCAAAGGAGTGATATCAACCCACCAAAACATTTGCCAAGTTAATCGCACCGCTTAATAATTCGAAGGTTAAATAAAAACTAGAACATTGCTACTTTCGGTAGCAATGTTCAAGTTTTCATTTAACGTCCAAAGTATTATTCGGTGCGATTAAGTTGGCGAATGTTTTGGTGTGTTGATATCATTTCTTTGAAGGGCAGAACCATTCGGACCTTGGCGGCCGCTTTTAAAAGTTTTGGTTTTTGATATTATATCACTCCTTTTTTTTAAATTGTGTATTGACTCAACTGCACTACCGTGCAGATGAGTAATAAAGTGCCACGTCAACAAGAAATTGGTTTTCAACAATTTTCTACTACCTTTTGCCTATAGGCCGAACCATTCTCAACTTAGTCACCTCTTTATTGGCTTTTGGTTTGGTTTTAATTTTGTTGTAATTTATTGTATTTAGTTAGTTTTGGTGTGTTGATATCACTCCTTTGAAGAGCCGAACCACTCTCAACTTGGTGGCCTCCTTACCAGTTTTTGGCTTTGTTTATTTTGCTTTGTTTTTACACTTGGTTTATTTTTCGTGAATTGGACATGAATACAATTTCTTTGCAACATTCTTTAGATTTATCGTGATACACTAGTGTGTGTCTAAGCACGCATGTCAGTGTACACGTTCTCATTGTCAGAACTTTGGCGGTCCAATGAGAGACGATGCCGACAATACTAACAATGGTGATAACAGTATTTCCGTACTTACTCGCCCTCCCACACCATCCCTGTTACGCCCCCAGGCTCCAAACCATAAAAGGTACGCAGTTCGTATTGTAGTGCACCCATTCGTCCAATTTCATAGCTGGAAGCCTTCCCGTTAGCTCGGAATCGATGAATAATCACCCTATGGGATTTGACATGGGGATGAGCGGACTAGCTAGCTAGGTAGTAACACATTTTCAACGTTATTGAGGGGCAGATTTAGCATTGAAAGCAGCATAGCTGGCATTCGAGCACGGGTTAATTTTTGTCAGGTGGGTCATTGCTCTCGATTTCAACACAATTTAAGCTTTTGTACCGCATTATTATTTTTCCCCAAGTACCTGAAATGTGGGGATGAGCGGACTAGCTAGCTAGGTAGTAACACATTTGCAACGTTATTGAGGGGCAGATTTAGCATTGAAAGCAGCATAGCTGGCATTCGAGCACGAGTTAATTTTTGTCAGGTGGGTCATTGCTCTCGATTTCAACACAATTTAAGCTTTCGTACCGCATTATTATTTTTCCCCAAGTGCCTGAAATGTGCTTCAAGATATAAGACACTGACGCAATGGCGTCGCGCTACAGTGGTTTACAACCTCGACAATTGAATTGATGTGATGTTTGTTGTGATGTTTGTTGCCTAACTTGGCGCGACACACTAGCGTGTGTCTAGATATAGTGTTAGCTATTGTACAGGGTAGTTTGGGGCGCATGGCATTTGGCCGCGGCCACAAATAAAATTCCAAATGGTTCACTAAGAGACGGAGTATCTTTTATTGGAAAGGTTTGGTCGGTTTTTTGTTACAGTTCACGAATCCAAACTAAATTATCTGCCCCACGACGATAAACGGGACAATTATGTGTTCGTGAACACCATGGTAACTAAGTGATTGAATGATTAACTTAACCGAGGTAAGGCCCATTGAAGAGGGTGTAAGGTTGCTAAGGAAGTAGACGATTAGTTTCAAGACAAGGCTCAATTCCAATTCACTTCTTACTGTACAGCTCGGGGACTGCACACAATAGCATTACATATTAAGCATCAGCCAGAATTTATTCTACTGACTGACCCTGTAAGGCTCAAGAAGTTCTGACCGTTCAGTCCGAACCCCAAACACCAACTGGCGAGTGGCCGGGATCGGGCTGTTATAGCCCGAGTCCTAGCCTCGAAACCAGCGGATTACGGCTAAACCAGTGCGATCCGGTTCTAACTGGGTCGAACAATAGGACACTCTCGCACCCGACTGTTGGGCGCTGTGCAAACTCCCGCGTGTGCGCGGTGGTTAGCAGCATGCGCACAACAGCTCTGTTGATGGCAAGGTGCACTAAGGAGCGCTGACTTCGTAGATTGCGTGTTGCCGTCAATGTAAGCCAGTTACTTCCCCCCTCCCCTAAGAGTTAGTTTAGGTAAAGGAACGATGTGCCTTTTCACAATGCTATGAGTACCCTCCTGTACCGTAAGTTTAGTACCCAAATTTTGTTTCGAGCGATTTATTCAACATAAACTTTAAAATCTATACAGAGTTTCACAACAGTTCCTGAATGTCACATTCAAACGGTTTCTCTCCACGGTGTACGTGTGTGTTTGTGTACTATGCACTGCATTCCCCTATATTGGCTTCATTCTCCACCAATATTTTACTTTGTGTTTGCAACTGCGAATTATACAACTGTTTGCATTCCTCACACTCAAATGGCTTCTTTCCTGGGCAATGAATTTTTGTCTAATGAGATAAATTTCTAGTTCATGTGGTTCACCAAATCACTTTAAGTTTTCCATAGTTTTGAATTTAAGTTGCTATTTTCAAATTCTCACTTTTCACTTTAGTTCTGCATTGTAATTGGTTTTCACTAATAGTTATGAAGTTCTGCCTTCGTGCATTGAGCTTCTGCTATTATTTTTGTGTTCATTTTTGCACCAGGTAAGTATAGTGTATTTTTTTCTAACTTCAACTTCAGTTGCTTTAACTTTCACTATATTTGTTTTTGTTTGAATTTCTGCTCTAAAGCATTGCAATTCTTACTTTTACTTTTCCACTTAACTTAAGTTTTTTTATTCAAACTTCACTCAATTTCACCCAGGCTTAGTTCGTGTAAGGCTTCTGGGGGGGGGGGGGGGGAAATAAAAAGTTTTATTTTATTCGGACTTTTCTGAGCCACTGCTTTCCTGCGTAACGTCCATCAGGTCCTCCGGACCCAGTAGAAAGCGCTCATCTTTTTCATCTACTTCTGGATTTTGTAGAATGGGAAGGTTCTCCAAGGGTAGCCCAACTGCTTGATGGTCCTGGATTTCGGGTGTGTCCTGTGTTGCGGGCATCTGGGTAGAAGTGGCTGCTGGGGCTCCCCAAGGATTATCCATTTTTGGTGGTAGACTGTTGGCATACTTGAGTTTCATCCTTTCAATCGATGGATGGTCCGGCTTTCCAAGTTGGAGTTCATAGGCTGCCAATTCTTGGTGCCAATAGGTTTGCGAAATAGTACTTGTAGATTTTGCGAAAAAGCACTTTCTCCCAAACTCGCCCGTCCAGACCTGGGCTGATATGTGCTGTTGGCGTATGATGGTAGTTTGGGTGGCCTTCTCTGCAGTTTTTGGTTTTACAGGTGGTTGTGGCGGACCTGGCTTCCTGTTCTTGGAATGGCGTTGACTTTTCTTTTTGTTGCCATCGGTGCTATTACGCTGCGTGGGCCTACATCCCTGGGCTAGAGTCGACGGACTTGGAGCTGTTGCCTTCTCCTGGAGTTTTGGTTGCTGCTGTTTAGCACCCTCTGACGCCTGGCTGGTAGATTTTCCTCCACACTTCATCTCGGCCCTCTTAGCTGACTCTTCCCTCTTTTTCTGCCCATAGCCTGGTGAAACATCACTTTTTCCTTCCTTCCCATCATCTTTCTTCTCGTCTTCTTCTCCCGTTTGCTTTCTTTTTTCTCCATCCTGATTTCGTCCCAAAATTCTCCTTTTTTTTTCTCCATAGCCAACCTCTTCCAACTGATGGCTACGACGAAGTGCTGGACAGATCAACCTGTTTACGTTTTATATGATGTGAAATAAAAGGCGTTTTCGTTCATCTGCGCAGCTCGACTTCAGGGTTTTGATTATTCAAAACCATGCTAATTCGCCCGCGAATCGTTTAAAACCCGAAAGTATCGCACAACTGTACCGGCACCGTTCCTACTCGCCCGTTTTGTACGTCGCTCCCGTTAAACTGCTGCCGGCTTGCAGTATTGTTTCACAAGCTAAGGATTGAAGTACCAAGTAAGTATAAAAACGCTTTTAATATATTGGAGTTTTGATATGTATGAAATTGTGTGTAATAAAAGGTTTTTAGGTGGTATTTGAAACGGGCCGACACCATTTTCTCCTCCTAACCTCTCCGTGTCTTTTTTTTTCATGGGAGTGGGAGATTTAGGCCTACGCCTGCCTCCCCAATTCCTATCCTAACGGCAGGGAAAAGGTGGCCTATGCTTCCCCCCCCCCCCCCCGCCTTCTTTAGATAAAAGTGAGTGGTACAAAAACATTTTTGAATTTTGTATTAATGCGAAATTCGTGTCAGACGAGTGTGGAAACGACGCTAAATTCTAGGCGTTTCCATTTTCGTTTGCTCCCTTTCCAGTAATTTCTATCGCAACACCATTTCATGTATGCCAATATTTTGTAACAGAAAAGAGTAAATCTTGCGATTTCTTGGTTTTAGGGCTTAAAACCGACCTAGTTTTGTTCCAAGTGAAAAAAATGCTAAACCTGCATTATTAGTTACTTTGATTCCCCCCCCCCCCCCCCCGCGCCGCTAATTTGTTTTCACAAATTGTAGGAGTGGTGTGGTTTGTCATGTAACGATGCGATGGTCTGTTTTTTGTATTTCTAGGAATAACCTTGTTCTTTTTTGGTTCAGGGACCTTTGGAGGGGTCACATTTACCGGAAAAAATAATGGTTTTAATTGAGTTATATTCAAGGGACCGCTTTCGATTCCCGTTGTAAAGTCGCGCATCATGTACGTTTTTCGAATTTTTGTGCCGAAATTACGTATGATCTTGTGTATTTGGGGGCTAGGGAGGAAGCTATCCCTCGCGCCGCATTTGACAGGACGTGTGTACGTCGGACTACATAATCTCCCACTTTTAGAGTTAGAGGTTTACTCGTCTGTCAAAATAGAATTCTTTCTGCGCCCTTGATGTCTTCATAGACTGTTTTGCCAGTTTATACATCTCAGAAAAACGCTGTACCATCTCTATTTGAACCTCAGTCAAGTCCTTGGTTTTTGTGGGGAGCGGTCTTGCTGTTAGTTGAGAGAGCTCATACCCCCATGGACCAGTCGGGTTTCGTCCAATGTTCAGTTCACTGGGAGTAAACTTACTAGATTCGGACACAGAACTTTGCATTGCAAAGGCGAATTCCTGCAAATGAAGATCTCAATCACAGTGAGAGGCAATGAAACAACGTAACATGTGCTGTATTATTTTGTTATGTCTCTCAGTAAGTTTAGCCTTAGGGTTGTAAGGGGTTACGTAGTAGGTATTTATACCCGACGAGGCCCACAGACTACGCCATAAATTTGCTATGAAACAAGATCCATTGTCTGACAGGCTACGATCGTACCAGCCCCAATGGAGCACGACCTCCTTCACACATTCGGCAACTTGATTAGCTTTAGCCGTCCTGAGAGCAAAAAATTCTGGCCAGGAACTGAACTCGACCAGGACTACGAGGATCCACCCTCAACCCCTCTTGGTTACCAGTAGAGGCCCAAGAAGGTCCACAGAAACCCTCTTCCAGGGGGCATTAGGTGGGTCTATAGTGGTCAGGAGTCCAGCACGTTTTGACGTGTCAGTTTTGCAAGTCTGACACTTCTCACAGCTGCGTGCGAACTCTACTATATCCTTCCTAATGCCAATCCACCCCACCAACTCCTGCATCCTTTTCAAAGTTTTATAAACTCCAAAATGGCCTCTCAGTGGTGAGCTGTGAACTGCAGCAATCGCATTGTGACGTAGCAACACTGGTAAGTACGCCCTAAAAAGTGTATTACCTTCAACTACGTCGCGAACGTTACGTGGAACATAAGTTCTGCACAAGATCCCATCACGCAAGCAGAGCCTACCCGGGGTAAGGATGCCTCCGTCCACATCTGAAGCGCTTTCTGATACATTGCCTAGTCTAGCAATATGGCGCGATGACCACTTGTCACCAACCTGCGCCGCACGGATTTGTTCCAAGCTTGGAAATCCGTTGGGATACTTGATTACTTTTACACTTTCCACCTTACAATCTGCCATCAGTATGGGGTTTTTTGCTTCATTCTCATACATTCTAGAGATTGCATCTGCCACCTGGTTTTGAGACCCCTTCTTGTAACGGATCTCAAAATCCAATCCTTGAAGTTCAAGGATCCATCTCGCTAGTTTCCCTGAAGGCTGTTTCAAGGACTTCAAGAACGACAACGAACTGTGGTCTGTCTCAATTAAGAAGGGAGCATTCTCAATGTAAGGCCTAAACTTGTGTACGGCAAACATTACGCCTCCCATTTCTAATTCAGACACGCAGTGTTTTTTTTCAGCATCCGACAGTTTCTTTCCTGCGAAAGCTACAGGTACGAGCCCACGTCCTTCGACATGTTGGGAGAGCACTGCTCCAAATCCGGAAATCGAGGCATCTGACGAGATTTCGAACCTTTTATCCAGATCTGGTAATCCCAAAACACAGCCTGACAAGCTGTCTTTTAGTTGCTGTACTGCCTCTGAGTGTGTTTTATTCCATTCCCAGACTGCACCTCCCTTCAGTAACTTGTAAAGACAAGCGGCCTTCACATGGAAATCCCTGATGAAGGCCCTATAGAAGCCTATCACCCCGAGAAATCTGCGGAGTGACTTTACGTTACTAGGCTCTGGGTACTCCCGGATTACCAATACCTTTTCTGGTAGTGGTGACAACTCATTTGGTCTGATGAGATGCCCTAAATAAGAGATTTCCTTTGCACAAGAGTGTACTTTTTTCAGATTTACTGTGAGGCCTGCCCTTCCTAGCCTACCCAGTACATCTGCTATGTGGTCTAGATGGTTCTGGTAATCCTGGCTGTAGATTACCAAATTGTCAACGTAGACCATAGCGTGGGAGTACATAGCATCCCCCAAAGCCATGTCCATCAAGCGTGCAACGGATGCTGGTCCATTGCAGAGCCCATATGGCATTTTTTTGAACTACCATGACCCCATGTGACAGCGAAAACAAGTACTTCTTGCTTTCAGTTTCCATTCCTATTTGCAAGAAGCCTGATTTCATATCGAGAACTGTAAACCACTTTGCTTTACCAAGCATAGAAAATACCTGGATAACATTTAGTGGTGTACCGATACCATAATTCCGTTTCCGATACCAATAAACCGGTTCCGTACGGTTTCGATACCAGTTCTGATTACCAAATGGCAGCGCACAGCAAATTGAAAAAAAAATTAATAATAATGAATTAATTATGTTCCGGGTGTCCAGGGTTCTGCTGTATCAAATTTTTACAATTTACATACATTTTTAAACAAAAATTTTGATATATACAAATTTGTATAATTAAATAAAAAATTTAATTAAATTGAAAAATTAGATTAAAGTTTTAAAATGAGTCACTTATTTTTTTTAGAAAGGTGATTTTGCTTCCTGGATTAATGCCAAGCCCTTTTTCTACTGGTGATGATATGATTTAAAACTTTTGCTTTCCGAATTTATCAGATTTAATTTTTAAAAATTAAAATTAAATTAAAAAAAAATAGTTTCAAATAACTACAAAATTGAAACGATTTTTTTTTTTAATTATGCTCTGGACCTGCATTTTTAAATAGGATTTTTGCTTCTTGGATTGGTCCAAGCCCCTCAGTGAAGCTGATATGATTTAAAATTTTCTTTCCTGGATGTATTACATTTTATTTTTTTTTAACTTAAATTAAAATCAAAAAATTTAATTAAAATAAAAATAACTGGCTAAGTAAGAGCATAGTTGAAGATTTTTTGCAGCCCAGATGCCTAAGAGTCTTGAAGATTTTTACAGCCCGTAGTTAGTGCATGCACTGTTGACTCAATCGAACACACGATTTAGAAAAGAAAATGGCGGTGCAGGATCGACCAGCTATGAATCGTTAAGCTATAGCTGCCCAAACAACTTAATGTTAATAAAGTCCTGACATCATTAAACAAACAGGAATCAACTGTAACGTACTCTGCTTAGTACATTACCAGCCTAGATGGTATTTTATGGTTATATGATGCAAACTACTCAACAAAAGTTGGTGTAAACAGGTAAGTGGCCCACTAAAAACGCGCGAAAATGTGTTATTCATCCGATCCAAGATTCTACTATCAAGCACAGTGTTAGGATGATTTAAGCTACTGAAATTAATTTTTTGTTCCAAGACCTATAAGAATTCATCTCAACTATCGCGTACCCCTGGAAAAGGTAATGTAGATGACAATATCTAGTGATTTAGTGATCTCTGCCAATTTTTTAAAGGTAGTCAGTATCGGCAAACCAAGATAGCGGTTCCGGTACCGATTCCGATACCACAGAACCGTACTCAGAACCGGAATCGGTATCGAAATCGGTACACCACTATTAGCATTGCTGGCCAGCTGCGAGTCTTTTACTGTCTTACCGTTCAAAATTCTGTAATCAAGGCAAAATCTTTTAGCTCCCTCCTCACCCTTTTTAGGGGCAAGTCAAGGTACAGCTCCCCAAGGGAACCCAGAGCATTCTATTACATCTTTCCTGATCCACTCAAGCATCTGGGCTTCAATAATAGCTCTTGTCTCCTTATTTACTGGTCTATGAGGTAATCTTACTGGTCTGGTACCCGGTTCTACCTCAATCTTGTGTTGGTAGAGATGAGTGCTGCCTCGTTTTGATGTTAAAACGTGTTTAAATTTGTGTAACACTTCCTAAGCTGCTTTCGTTGTGGCATTTGAACAATTAGCTTGTTGGATTTTTTCTTCCAATAAGGCATCATCTTTTGCACGCCTCTCATGGTCGACCTCCACTTCCAATTGCTTAAGTTGTTCAATTTTCGTTTGATCAGCCTTTGCAAAAGGAATTGTTTCTTGTTCCTCTGTTCCTACACGCCAGGCACCATTTTAGATGTCCGGTATGAGGTCAGTCCGACCCAAGAAATCTTGTCCTAATCTGCTGTCTCGTCCTGTCTGCTGTGTTTTCTAGAACTAAGAAAGTCTGCTGCGCAGAATAGCCACCAGGCCAACATACCGTTGCTCTACAATAACCACTACCTTGGATATTACCAGCCACCAAGATAAAGGTTACACACCAATCCCTGCGCCATTTCACGCCCTTTGCCTGCAAAGTACGTGCCGTAGCACCGGAAATGATACTTGAACTGGCACCCGTGTCGATAAGTGCCAAAAAGGTTCCCCTGCCACTTTAATGTTTATTAAGGTACAGTCCCTGATTTGGTTTCTTCCTCAACACCTTTAAACAATCGCACATTTGGTGTAAAGACACGTTTTAATGTGTCTTGCCACAGTCCAGCCCTAGCTCTCCAATCAGCGCTTTTCCCGGTCGTAACGCGGTTTAACCATGTTAACAACCTTCTTCTACGTTTTTTGGCTTCTTAGGGCACATATTGGATATGTGCCCTTGTTCTTGGCACGTCCAACAATTCCATCAAAGGGTTTTCTTTCCCTTTTTGGTTGTTCTGGCATATTTCCCTTTGCAACACCAGCTTTCTGTACATTTGCTGCTTTTGGTGAAGCCTTTACAGAGCTCGTGGTGCTTTGCGTGTGATACTTGCCGGCACGATACCCCCGTGGGTCGAGTGCAGGAAAAGACACCGGTTCAACCTTGTGTTGGAACGCCGGTGTGGTTCCTGTGCTGGTTGTCTGACCCGCACGTAGCACCGCTTCGTTCCTTGAAGGCTGACTTCCCTGCACGGCTTCACTGTACGTGGTGACCCCGCACCATGCCAAGCGTGGCTCTACAGACAAGGATGGGTTGGGGGTGGCTTGTAAGTTCTCTGTGTTAGCAGAAACTGACTAACCTTGCCTCCTTCCCTCACCAATACTCGCAGGAAGTCGAACCGACGACCCTGAAGATGTTGCGTATAGTCTGGGTGCATTTTCGCCAGAATATGCCTAATTTTCTCTGCTTGAGTAGCATTAGGCCATAACCGGTCAAAATACCCGCACACAGCTTGAACATAACTTGAAAAAGGTTCTTCTGGAGTCCTTTCTTCAAGTTCTCGTTTTATGTCCTCGATATAATTTGGACTTTCAAATTCCAAATTAAAATCTGACTCAAAGGTGTCCCAGGCCCTGTAAGGACCAAACACCCTGTACCAGCATTCCACCTCACCTTGCATAGCAAGTGGAACCACGGTTTTCAGTACATAAGTTTCTGATAAGCTTAGTGCAATGCTGTACTTGTACAGCATCAGACGGCGATTTTTCATCACCATGACCTTTGTACGAAGGCATGGCGATTTTTGGCGATTTTATGCTCAATCCTTCAAACTGATTTTGCAATAAATCCTGGCCTCTAAAATCGTCCCTACGTTGCCGGCTAAAATCCCCGGCCGCATAGCTAGGGCCAGTCCGGCCTTGCACATTTCTATGCTCAGCTTTCCTGTTTCTAGATGGCGACACTCTGTGCCTACGTTCAGGTTCATAATCCCTGAATGTATTTACATCCGGTGCATGTATCACCGGTTATCTCCATTCGTCACGGTTACCGCACGTCTGTCTATCCACTCGGTCATGGTTGGCTCCAGGATAGTGCAGACGAGGATTCCGTGTATTGTCAGTAGTCTCCACAGCACGATTTAAACATCTGTGAGCTACGACAGGCGTAGAGTGCAATGGCCTCCGTTCGTCTTGTCATGTTGAGAAACATGACTAGGTTGAGTGGTGACATTCACTCTATTCTGGTTATCCGGTTGAAAACAGCTTTCTAACTGCTTAAAACCTTCTGCCGGAAGTCACTTGGCGTGGGGCAAGCATCTGCCCAATTTCGAAAATCAGTGAAAATAGTAGCATTTCCACACTGATATTCTGCATCCTCACGATTTAATCATGGGGGTGACAGACTTTTTTCCACACTCGAAAATTCCGAGTCTGAAATATCAGCATCATTGCCCCAAGAATCGTTTAGATCCTCACCTAAATCTTCCACTAAGGGTACATTTCTGCATTCCTCAGTCCAAGCCCTTTTTCGCAAGTTTCCTAGGCTTGGATTCTGTGCTACTAAAGGCCGTTGATTTTGTGCAGTGTTTTTGTTTGCCATGCTTAACTCGCCAAATTCGCTAGTTTTGAAAAAAAAAAATTCGACTTTTTTTTTTCGGTCATGAAGTCAATTTATCAACTTCGGTCCTCCGGTGGCCCAAAATCTACTCAAACTTCAATCTTGTAAAACGTATAAAAGATCTTGTTAATTGGATGGGTTACCCCAAGTTGGTAGACAGTCGGGTTACTGATATCAAACGAAGATGAGTGATGAAATTTATATAACGCTTCCTTCCAATTCAAGTATGAACATATTCCCCGTCATATACTTCAATAATACAAAACTCGTCTAGGTATTCCTTTAAATTTAAATGGTGATTATGAAGTTGCTGTGACTGAGATAACGTTTTCGAACAACATTAGTCAAGGAATAATAGTAGGATCAGCTGATGAGGAAGCACAGCTACTGTATTTATTACATTTTCACTGAACGATGACAACCACTATTACCACATGGTCATTTAAAGGCTGAAGAAACTAATTATATTTTGCCATGTACTAGAGGAACGAAGCAATACGATAGTATGAAGGATTTAATGGAAAAACTTAACTGTAATATAAAAGACTACAAGGAAACTTTACCTGCAGGTTGCCTCATGAAAGTTAGTGAGTATCCCCGTGTACTATTTGACGAATCAACTCAAAACGTTCAGTTTACACAATTTAGTTCATAGGTTCCAAATAAGTGTCACGTTTCGGTTTCCATCCTTTTCAAGGGTCTATCCGAGAGAAGAATAGTCTGTGGATTCTACTACAAAAGCTCAAGTTAGAGAAAAGACTACTAACCCTACCAAAGCGGTTATGTGTAAAGTGACATTATACAACCTCAATACGAGGGGCATTCCTGGGTTCAGTAACTACGAATGGTTCTCGTTCATGGCTACGTTGGTAAAGGGAGTGGAGTTTAACTAACACAGTACACTATTTTCATATCCAGACAGATTCATTTCAGTTTATTGAAATTTACTTGGCGGATTACGGACGAAGCTTCTATAGAATTTGGAAATTATGGTAGAGTACTACGTGTCTTACATTTATGTCGCTGCATGTGGTATTTGAGTGTAAGTAAAACCCTCACACCCTTCCCTCCTTCACTCTCGCTTTTAAATGTGATGCATCACTTTCCTTACACAGAATATTATAGATCTCAAGCTGATAGCGACAGTTCCATCTATTTTGGATTTCACGCTTAGTTCATGTTTGACTATGGACTGGGTAGCATTTAGTCAGGTTTAGGTCATGTAATGCTTCCATTTTTAAAGATTATAGGTGGCTTCTTGGGACATACAGCTTTAAGCACGGGAGTTGGGATTGGGCCAGTTTTGCATTTTTCGATGGAAAGGTTCATTTCGCAGTCAATTCAAGTCTGCTGATCATGACGTCACGGGCGAAATTAGTAGACGTTTTCTATAACACGGAAGTCGAAGAAAAACCAAGCGAAGGTCAACTAGTGTCAAGGGTAGTAAAAAATGTTGCCCCGTTCAACTTTCCATGCAAAAGACAAAATGAGGGGAATACAGACTGGTAGATACTATCGTCGCCAATCAAGTAATAGATTTAATAAATTCCAAGTTCTGAAGATTATATGGATTTATCACAGATTTTAATATACATGAAAGTAAGGTAGATGCAGCTGAAGGAAACCCGTATGGGGTTGCTTGTATTAATTTTATTTTTTTTATATGTGTATTTTCTGATAACCGTCTCGTGAGGGCATTCCATAATCGTGATTATGTATGTGAAATTTGTCACTGTGTCTTCACGACAGATATCAATCTGTGCTATCATCGTCGGAGACATCTCATAACATGACCTGTATGCAGACTCACATTCAAAACAAACCATAATTTTCTTCTGTATAATATCGCAGCTCACACCTCTCTCAACTTCCACAACAACTGTTTAGTGAGGAGGTGTCAGCTACAAATCCTTTTTATGACACTACACATATACAATTTCTACTGTTACGCGCGATATGAGCGAATGTTTGGTTGGTATGAAACATCATTTTTATTTAAATAGCTTCTTCGTGAATTTGGTCAATTCGTGTTTTCATTGTGTATAGATCTGGAGAACGGTTGGTTTGACGGAGAAGTCGAGGGTATCAATGTATACTTAAGTATAGCACTGTCTGTCATGTATTGAACCTAGAATTTTTAGAAGACGATTTAGACAATACCATTGAAAAACTTATCGGTCAATTAGACACATTTCAGAAATATGGATCTGGTTGGATTATGGTTCAAATCAACTGATGTGATCTGCACGTGTGACGATACAATGTTACTGAGCGGTGGATGTGTGGTACTGCATTTTTGGAGAAAAATCTGAGGGATAATAAAGCAGTAATTACATCCAGTGTGATGAAGCACATGTTTTTTTGTATTTGGTTCTCACCGCTCCACATACCACTCATTCCAATGTTAATAGGATGTTTATTTATTGTAAATTCCTCCACAGATTCGACATAACAGTCTGTGAAATTAGTAAATTTGAGACAGTAAATAACTTGCAATATTTCTGTACGGGTACGAAAATCAGAACGTATTCCCGATTTATTTAACCAAAAGGACTGAATATTCCGTAATCAAATTATTGTTGGTAATAGGTACACATTATTGTTGCATTAAACATTGCAATGATTGGTTCATACCGATAGACAAAAATGTGTGCGTCATTAATGTGTGGCTCTGTACTAACCTAGCTTTGGATTAACATGTCTTGTTTTATAAGGACTTTAAACCGCAGAATGTCAAAAGCTGAGTACAAAAAAAAACATTTATGGAACTCGATGTTTTTAATGCTACACGTTGTTATATTTGTGAAAAGCAGTTTGAAGCTACAGATGAAAAGTATGAGATCATTGTCATTTTACCGGTAAATATAGGGGTGCCACACACCAAGCTTGTAATTTACTCTATAGGTAGTAGGTACAAAGACACTTTCCAATATTTATGCACAAAGACACTTTTCCTATATTTATGCACAATCAGAAGAATTATGATGAGGATCTAATATTAAAATGATTGAAGTTCTTTAGTGTCAAAAAGGTTTCTGTAATTCCACAGAAAGATTCACTGCTATTCATGAGATTCTTGGACAGTTTCCAATTCCTGCCCACTTTGCTCGTTACTTTGACTGGTACTTCATAAGAATTCTCTATTATGAAGGATATCTTCCATAATACGCATTCTCTGCTTACTCGCAAGGGTATTTACCCCTATTATTACTACTACTCGTTTTCCAAGTTCGAAGAGACTGAACTATCGTGCAGGGAAGCCTTCTATTCAGAAGTTCAGCAAACGGCCCTTCGCACACACACTCACTTGGGAAATCCTAGCCTCTATGATGTGCAACACTGCTACTGACGTCATCTGTGGACAGCCTGTAATGATCCTAAGACACATGTTCACTGCCAACTGCACTGATCTGATCTGCACTGGAGAGAAACTTAGGAAAGGAAGATGATAGTCAACTACCGACTGGATGTAAGAATGGAAAACTTCTTGGAAGCAAGGCAATGCATACCTATACCCAATCATATTCCGCCAGGCTTAGGAGAATACTAGTACAGGATGTTACCAAAGCACGAAGTTCACGGGCATTTGTTGTCTATGATAGATACACATCCATCAATATGCCAAGATGACAAACTAATGATACATTATGCACTTGGTAGTCCCCCCACCATGAGCGAGATTTTTGGGACTGTCTGCTCTGTCTGCGGGAGTTTCAGCTGACGACCACATGGAGTGAGCTTCTGACACCAACATAATGCGATCACACAACTATGATTCTACCATCACCTCCATAGACTGTAGCACTGGTACCAGCTCGTCTAGATTAGGCCTCACAGCCACATTGCATCATCACTTGCAAATCCCCCAATATTACAGCAGGATGCTGCTGTATGCAATAAACCGTTTAGTAAAACCATGAAGCGAGAGGACTCAGCACCTTCCTAGGGCAAGACCCCTACTAGTCTTCCCTGGTGAGACAAAACCCTCCCCCCATCTTTGTCACAAATAGCCCGTTCACCAGCATAGTTCAAAACACTGGACCACCCGCTAACTCACACCCATGCTGGACACTACTACCAACATGACTTACTCCATATCGACACAATCATATGTTCACTTGATGTCAAGAAATATGGTGACAACCACCCAAACCTCCACCCATGCTTCTCGGATCCCAGTCTCAGGCGCAGTCAAGCAGCTTGTGACCCTTGTACAGGCCCAACTATGAATTGGAGCCTCTTCACAACCATATGCTCGAATAACTTGCTGACACACGATTGGATTGCAATTGGACTATGACTATAATAATAATAATAAAGTTAGTTGCAAATTTGCAACAGGCCTGTAATTGACCATAACGGCCACTGAGTTAAAAACGAAAACGTTCAAATAAGAGTTAAAAGCTTGTGTGAGACTGTGTGCACTACGTGTCCAATGAGTGGAAGTGGAAAAAGGACAAGTGAGGAAGGATTGGCACTGTCCACTAAACCCTTTTTTTTTAACGAATTCTTCCACCTATGAGGTGGACAGGTGGCAGCTTTTACAGCGCCGATCAAGGAATTAGTACCCAGGGACAGCATACCAGGTTTATGTAAAATCGATGATTATGCGAGAAGTGGAGAAGGCCTCAATCTCAACATTTTGAACGCTATTTCAGTGTGACTAGAATATTGTTGTTGTTGTGTAAGCCTCAGCATGAAATTGCCTGTTGAACGTCATACTTTGAAACCCTATAGTTTCCCCCAGAATTGACATACACCAACGAAATTTGGTATTTAGGGTCGTGTCACCTATTTCACTGCGTTTAAAATTAGAAATGCTGTGAAACAGTTACAACATTCGAACAGTTTGACCTCCACAGAATGGCCATTTGTTGTTGTTGTCCTTATTGTTGTTGTTGGGAGTCTTTTCTCTCACCTGAAGATCAAACCAGTGAACTGATTTTCAACTAAATGTACATATGAACAAAGCCTAGGACCTTTTGAACGGTATTTTAATATGACTACAATATTATTGTTGATGTTGTTGGGGAAATTTTGCTTCCACATAGATATCGAACCAATGAACCGAGTTTCAGTTTTTATAGCTTAAAATGTAGGTATTAACATGGAGCACGGCCTTTTGAGCAATATTTTAACGTTAATACAAATTCTTGTTATTGTTGTTGTTATTCTTGTTGGGGAAATTTTGCTTCCACATAGATATCGAACCAATGAACCGAGTTTCAGTTTTTATAGCTTAAAATGTAGGTATTAACAAGGAGCACGGCCTTTTGAGCAATATTTTAACGTTAATACAAATTCTTGTTATTGTTGTTGTTATTCTTGTTGGGGAAATTTTGCTCTCGCCTAGAGATCGAACCAATAAACCGATTTTTCATTTCTTGTTGTTGTCGTTATTCTTCTTGGGGAAATATTGCTTTCACCTAGAAATAGAACTAATGAACCGATTTTCAATTTTTAAAGCTTAAAGTCATGGTGTTAACAAGGGTTAGACCTTTTGAAAGCTATTTTAGTGTGACTACAATATTCTTGTTGTTGTCGTTATTCTTCTTGGGGAAATATTGTTTTCATCTAGAGATCGAACCAATGAACCGATTTTCATTTTTTATAGATTAAGAGTATTAACAAGAACCAGGGTCTTTTAAACGCTAGTTTAATATAACTACAGTATTCTTGTTGTTGTTCGTGTTGGGGCTTTCTGCTATCCCCTAAAGATCGAACCAATGAACTGATTTTAAACTTTTATGGCTGAAAAGGACATTTTCAAGTATCCTGAGCGAAAAAGCTTTTGTAACATTTACCAAAACCATTTCTTTGGGGAAAAAGAAAATAAATGCCTTTGCAACTTATACACACGTTTAAACTAATGTTGTAAAACTGAGCCATACAGGAAAGCCAACCTGGAGGTTCGTACCTTTAAAATGTAGGTATTGAAAAGTCCCGTGGTCTTCAGTTGTTGGTGGGACTTTTCGCCTTTACCTCGTAATTCGATCAATACTACTTACTGACGAAAAACTCAAAGTTTCCCAACTTTGTTTAAATTCTTCTAATATTAAGATATAGTGGATTGAGCAATAACAAGTCTTAATCGAAAAAAATCTTATTGGGTGCGACTAATAACTTATAGAATAATAAATAATAATAATAAAATTTAACCATAAGAGTGGTTGGGAGCAAGAATGGTTTAGAAGCCACGAATACTAGTCCCACTGAATCGTGTAAGGATTGCATAATTTAAAACGTGAATCATGGTTTAAAAACAAAATTAGTCCTCTTCAGAAATTTTCGAAGACAAGTCCCACCCAATAAATATCTAAAACAGTCGACTGAGCACACCTGTAGTGCCTCCTCTGGAAGTAGGCAGTCCAAGCTCGGATTACCCTTACACTGAAAAGCCCTTCCTGCAATCCAGCCTCGCAGACTGAACAGCCAATTTGTGTGAATGATCTCTAGTGGGCCGAGTAGGGGTAGGGGTCGAAAAATGGAAGATCAATTGGTGTAAAGCCACGAACAATCTTGAAGGTCAGAATGAGATCAGCACGTAGCTTCCATAATTCAAGAGACTCGAGTCCAACACGGGAGTACCTGGTATCATAAGAAAGCGTCTGCATTCTAGGTAAGTTATTAGTAAATTTGCGCTGGACAGTTTCCAGCTTGTTGATGTCGCCGAGCAGTGATGGTGACCACACCAGGCAGTCATACTCGAGAAGCGGTCTCATGAACACTTTAAAGACCCAAACTTTGATTTTCACATTTCCAGAAGTAAAACAGCGGTTTACAATCTCACTCATCTTATTTGGCTGATCCATCCATTACCTGTAAACCAGTGGTCTTCACATCGTCGAAAGTACTTAAAAATGTAACGTTATTGAAACAGAGTCATGCTACAGACCCAGACGGTTTATCTTCATATTTTTACCCCGAAATCAAGTCACGTGTCAGTCAACCACTCGCTTTTATCTTTAACTTGTCGTACTCAACAGGAACCTTACCAGCAAAGATTATACACATTTATAAAAAGGCTAGTGCGGCAAACCAGAAGCTTATAGGCCCATTTCGCTGACAGTGGTTCCTTGTAGAATCATGGAACAGGTTATTCGTGAACATGTGCACGATCAGTTCAGCTTTATGCCTGGTCGGTCAACCACAGTTCAGCTCCTCAAAGCCCTAGATTGTTGGACCGAAACCCTGGACATTGGAGTTCCAACAGACGTGAGCTTGCTTAACTTTCAAAAGGCTTTTGACTCCGTGATACACCGAAGACTACTTGCAAAACTCCAGTATGCAGGCTCTAAGGGTCTCACTCTGGTTTGGATTGAGGCTTTCTTATCGAATAGAACATAGTCAGTCTCTGTGGGCGAACATCTGTCTACTACTGTTCCACTAGTTAGTGGAGTGCAGCAGGGCTACGTTCTAGGCCCACTTCTTTTTGGAGCGTTGCTCTGCTATGAAGACACGCCAATGTAATCTTAGACCGCACATCACGCACAAACCACAAGGACTATCCAAACCAAACTTTTCATGCAGTAGCATGGGAGTCCGGACAAGGTTTATCAAAAGAAAAATCCGGAATCGAACATAGGGTTGAGGAACCATCAGAGTGACAAAATGGACCAATAGCAAGAGTCAAAATCGAAACAACAACGAGATGTGAAGCCGTTTCTAATTGTTCAAGGCATCCGATTATAAAAAGATTGATTGTTGATGGTAAACAGGCGGCGTTAGGCGGTAATAAAGCAAATTCAAGATACTTTCACTTTTCGTTGACCGATTTGGACGTTTAAATACACCATTTTCACGGTTTCTTTCACCACCTTTCCAATGGCCCAATCCCCAAGCAACTGTCTTTTATTGTTTAGAAATTACAAGGCATATCCGATCCGATCCGATTGACAGCCAAACAGCAAAGAAAGCGGAGCCCGCTCCATTAAGTCGACAGTGGAACTGATGACGGCGCTAGTTATTTTTGATTTAAAGGATCTATCTCCACTAAATCGATCTTGTGAGCAAAGCAAGTTTGCCGACGATCTGCTTTGTCACACTCCCATTATTGATGGAGGTTGTACTCCGCAATCAGATCAATAACGTACTTGACTGGTCGACCCAATGGCAACTGCCAATCACACCTAAAAAGTGTCAGACATTCCATATTGGTAACCAAAACACAGTTACAAAATTGACCTGCAAAATTGTTGGTCCTGCTAAGTACCACTGAAGCAAAGAGTCTGGGAAATCTGTTTTACCTTAACCTTAACACAATCCGGACACTGCAACTACAATGTTAACACGGCACTTGGCCGGATTTATGTTATAAAACTGGCTTACGGTCGACCACTCTTGGAGAATGCAAGCCCAGTATGGTCCCCTTACCTACTGGGGGATATTGATCATATGGAGTATGTTCAGGGTCGTTTTACGGCCTTGTTTCCAGGCCTTCGCGACCGGTAAGCGGAAAAAATATCCCCGGAAAAAATATCCCCGAAAAAATAAAACATGAATTTGGGGCAATATTAAAACACCTTCTTTGTGAGTATCTAGTCGCAATTTATACCATTGTCATGTAGTAAAAATACATCTGATGGTGGACCTCCGTCTGTACTCCATTTCCCTAACAAAAAAAAATAAGGAAAGTAGTAAGGAATGAAACCTATCACTCTAATAACTACTTCGAGTATTATAAACGTGATAGGTTTATTAGTGGCATACGCAGGAAAATATTTAGAGAGCAGCCCACTCGACAACCTCCCATCTTTTCCAATGAACACGAACGTTTGTTTAAAGAATAAAATAAAACAAATTTATGTTAACTTAACTGCCAAGAAAATTTAAGTTGAAGAAGAATAAACTAGCACGGCGTGGGGAAGGGGAATCATGACTTTCCGTCCCTCCTCCCAAACCGGACGCGTACGTTTTTGGAGACTTTAGGGGCATTTCCGTCCTCCATTTTGGTACCGTAGGAACGTTCTCAAACCAAAACAAAAAAGTTGAAAAACACTAAAAGATCAGAAACTTCTCCTGCCTTGTATGACATCGGTATTATTGAACTAGTCCATTAATTAATATTCAACAACTTCCCCACCCCTACACCCCTTAAAGTGGGCAAAATCTGGCAACATTTAGCGCTGTCTAGTACTATCTAGCACTTGCTAGCATCAAGTGGAGGAATGCACTACGGCATTTCTTTTAATGAAACAGACAAGCCACGACCTCCTTAATTACTCAGTGAAAATTTGGTACGTCCTTGTGCACCTGGGAGCGAACTGTAAACGTTAACAATATCGCTGCCGTTGGATGGCGCCACGGTATTTTCGTTCCCTTTTCAATCGGTGATAGTGCCACTTTAATGTCGTCCATTACACGGTGGTCCTCTGGTAGGGTAGTCCGTAAAACGCATGCTGCGGTAGGGGTATCCGTAAATCGTGCTATGGTAGAGGAGTCCACAGAATTAAATCATACGACCAATAAAAAAACATTATGACTGTAGGGGATATTTTTTCCGGGGATATTTTTTCCAGGGGATATTTATACTGGGATATTTTTATCGGGGGTATTTTTTCCTAGATTCTTCGTGACCAAACTTGCCCATCTCGTAAGTTTGGTCACAATAAACAGGAAAGTTTATTTGTGAAAAAGTTTGGGAAACAATAAGCAGGAAAGTTTATTTCTGTTCCTTTGGTGTTTTGACTTCGGATCAGTGTTTTCTAATTCATGCTACTTTAGCGTATCATGCAGTTTTTCAGATTACGTTGTTTTAATGTTTTCCAACTTTATCAATTTCTTTTCCATTTATGATACATACGGAATTTCCCTGTTTACGTTTATTTTGTACCTCCTCCCTTCCTTAGTGCCTCGTGTACAGGTACACACTATGAATTTCCGCATTTTTTGACGTAAAAAATGTTTTGATATAAATGTTTAAGAGGTTAAAGCCTACACAGCGTAATTTGTAACATATTTTTTTACATCGCTCGACCGTTCCACAAGCGATCGCATGGGTCGCAGCTCAGAACGAGCGGTTTCCGTCCATCGGCGGGCACTGCAGCTTGCAAAACCTGGTTTTCTGATTAATTTAAGCTCTCATAAGTGTACCTTGTAGATATCTCACACCGTAATGTTGTACTGTGTGTCTGCCAAATCGGCCAATCCTGGCTGCTGTCACGGATCGCTGCGATTGCCTTGCACTATTTTCGCTCTCTCTGATTCGCTGATTCAGTTTTTAACGCGATCTTGAAAATATGCGCCTAAGTTCAAAAAACATCAAACTTATAAGCGAGGCACACTTTAGGTCGAGATCTTTGGGTTAACGAAAGAAAACAAGGACAAACAACAACAGTGAAAGGGGACCAAGTTTTTTTATTTGAAGTTCAAACATGAATTCTAGACCGGTAAACCGAAACCCGATCACAATTCTAGGATCGCGATAGAGAAATTCTCCTCGACTCAAGAATAAACTTTTTTTTCTAAATTAAACCTATTTATAGTTTTATAGGCTACTCTTACTTAAGTGCATTAAACTTAATTTACAATTGAATCATTTTAAAATTATTCAAGAGTGAAGATTTTATTACGGTGACTAAAAACTGATAAAAATCAAGAGAGTTTCGCAATTCGCAGACAAGATCAGAGAGGAGCATTCGGCAACAGAGGTGTGCGCCGCCGCGCCACGCCGCCGCCGCCGGGAATTAGTGACTCGCCACATACGCCGCCACTGGATGGCAAACTTTGGCGGCTCGCCGCCGCCGCCGCCGCCGAGTAAGGAATCGTCAAAGGTCAAAAGAAGGGCCAGCTAGACACTGAACTACATACATAGCGCAACAAATAAAACGAAGTCATTTGTTATGAGAAGCTTGGGATGGGAGGGAACTTGCGAATTCCCCTGATTCACTTATACGCTACTTTTTGTTGCCTAGCAACCTTGTCAAACGATCGCGAAAAAGTTTATTCCGCTAGTTCAAAGAGCGCTAGTCTGCTCTGACTGCTGGACGACTGGCTCACACACAATAGGCTACCGGTTTTTTTGCCAAAGGTAAGCAGCATTATGGTAATATTTCTCATATTTGTCTATGAGCTTATTGTTGCATAGTATGATGTGAGTACAGCTGCGCCGATAACAGGAATTTTAAAAGCGCTGGTTATAAACCATTCGTTAAATTAAATGTTGAATTAAAGAAGGTTCCCGCAGTCAACGTTAAATACCTCTGGGAATTTGTCTATCCTGTCGTAGTTGCGTGTTCGACACACACAAATCATTGCAGCGCAGCAAACGTAGGATATTCAAACGAATGTTCAAAATTTGGTGTGTCTTCATGTCATATCACGTCTTTGATTTCCACGTATAGTTTATTAGAACATTATTCCCTGTAGTAGAACTATATCAAGGTCACGATGTCGGGTTAGTAATTATCTTTGCCAGTCAATCCCTAAAAAAGCCTTGCCCACTTCTATTGATTTTCGAACTTAAATCTACAACTAAAATACACAAATAACTGTAAATAACATAAAGGCAAGGAAAACAAGCCAAACAGCGAAAATCATATACTAGAAATAACGTAGTATTCTTCAACCTTCAGATGAACACCGGAATTTACTATTAAACGGTGTTTAGACGTTTTTAACGAAGATTAAAAAAAAAAACATTTAATTGAATGGAAATGTATATTATTTTGGTTTTGCTTGTAGTGTAAAATGATGTGAACATGAATCTGTAAGAACAAAATTATATGGAAGTACGCTATTTTTTAAAGTTACGTACCAGTGTACCAATGAATGTAGCAAACAAACTTAATGCTGTCGATGACTCGTTTATTTTAAATTAAATAATTTTTAACACTTATTATTTTTAGTCATGGAAATAAATATTGAGAAACGTAGTCAGTTTGTAGGTAGGCAGATCAAAACTAATTTAATTTTTTTTTTAATTTTTGGGTGAAAGATTAATTGTAATTAGAGTAGCCTAACGATGGTACAACGAAACACTTTTCTAACAAGTGTTTTTACAATTTGTGTGGTTTTGCCACACTTAGCTGCCTTAGTGTGAAGCATATACTGCATTCTAGTAACCAGTACACCATCTCAACAAGTCTTTTCGCGCTTTTCGTAACGCTCTTTTATTCAACAATGAAAAGTCAACACTTAGGTCGCCAGATAAATGTATTATTACGACGAGCACGTGTAAACGCCGCCACCGCCGTGAAAAGTGTGCTTAATTCGCCGCCGCCTTCTGACTGCCGGCGCGCCGACCATCGCCGCCGCCGCTGCAAGAAAAAAAAGAAAACGCCGCCGCCGTTCTTAATTTGGCGGCGCACACGTCTGTTCGGCAAGCGATCAATGTTGTATGGAAAACTATCCCCGACAATATACACAATATGACGTCACTGCATGTCGCTGACATGACGCATAGTGTATAAGCATTATCAAAATAAGGTGAAAACCATCGGAAATGCCAAATTACTGAGCATTAAAACCACACTGCAATCAAAAATTGACAACAATTTCACTGGTGATTGCAAACAAATTACTGTATTGTGTAATTTGGTGTGCCATACACTAATGTAAAATTTCTCTAGCCGAACATGCTTTTGACGAATTTGCGCCTTTCGCGGACTGTGCTGCCATCTAGTGAGGGAGAAGAGACTGTCAATAACTTGGAGAGAGATCGCTCACGGTAAGTAAGCCTTGCTTTGTACAGTGTTTTTGATGATTTCAGCTTTGATTATTGATTACAAATCGTTCGTGCCGAGTAAATTAGACCCACCTGAACACGATGCGGGTTGCCAGTGACGTCAGTGAACCCGCGTTTGACGTGTTCGACGTGAAATTGAGGTGGGTTCTTGACCGCCTGCGTGGAGCGAATACAAACAAAATCTGTGTGGAGTCATCTTTTTGCGTTGATGCGTTAGCAGACAAAAATCTGGGGACAACCTACTTACGTGAACCTGTTTACATCTGCGAGTATTAAAGAGCAGTTTGGGCAATTTACAATACTAAACTTTAAAAGAACGGTTGCGTTAAAAGGACATACCGTCTAAGAATATTCGAGCATCCTGCGCGAAATAGCTTTTCAAACATTTACATAAGAGTACATGTAGCAAAACCGTTTCTCACGATACGAGAATAGGAAAAAAAATACCTTTGAAATATTACTGCAATTCTGAGCCATACAGGAAAGCCAACCGGGCTTAATGTACCTTGTGTTGGCGTTACGTTGGCGATTTATGCTTTCATATTTTGTATATTTTATTCGATTTTCCTTTCAACAGACAGCGTTGAGTCGTCTGCTGTTACAATATACTTACTGGATTTAAGTTTATTGAATTAACTTTAAAGGGCAATTACATCCATTTTGACATGCATGCTTTACTTTTGGATCATTTACAGAATAACTAAACACATGAACTGCGGTAAGAATACGTTACGTACGTCCGATAAAACAATTTAATTATTGCTTCACCACAACACGACACGGAGACCGCCATTGTTTTGCTGGAACGTGCAGAAATTAATGCCGACAGATGTCACTTTTCGATTTCGACTCGCAGCCGATTGAGATAGTTCTATTGGCTGTGAGAGCTCAAGCGTCCGACGGCCTTAGCTGGCCGACAGTTGTAGTGGCAACAGAAAAAAAAAATTTTTTAATTAAAAAAAATTTTTTAGTGGCAACAGAGTTACTTTGCATATTGTAGTAACTTTTAAGCTTTGTATTTTATTTTTAACTGATGGAGCCAATTGCCTCGACTTTTGGCTATGATGTATATAAATTGTTTATAAATTGTTTTCTTGTAGCTTATAGGGGTACACCGAATACAAAATTTGCCGAATACCGAATATACAATCGAATAGTTAAACTGCTGAATATTCGGCACCAAACAAATACATATTCGGCCGAATACTGGATTATTCGGTCCTGTGCCGAATAATGGCCGAATAGGCCAAATACCGAGTTATTTGGCCCAATACTGTGACGTACTCAGGGAGTAGACGATTGAATCCAAGAATAATCTCAAACCCAATTTACTCCTTACTGCATAGCTAGGGGACTATGCACTGAGAACACATATTAGGCATAAAACACAAGTTTAGGAGCTTGGTCTTATCCTGAGCTGAGTCCAGGGAGACAACCTTTCGAGTCGTCTGCCCCACACCAAGTGGCTTCCCATGGTCCCTGCCCTCGTATTTATGCGTGGGCCAGAACAATAGAAGTCGCCTGAGGCATTACGTTGCGTAACCGCTAACAGGTTGGAGCCGGCTCTAACTGGTTTTGAACAATAGAGTAGCCTCGTTCCCGGCTGTTGGCGTTCGGCCAAGTTCCGGTGTAGACGGAAGTTGACAGGATGCCAAGCAGCTCATGTAACTGCAAGGTGCACCATGTGCGTTCACACAAGGTGCGCCCTGCTATTCGTAAATAGCGTGTTACAATACTTAACCGAATGCTCTGCTGAATACCTGTAAGTCAAACATATTTGATCATTTTTCCTTCTTTTAGGAATGTCAGAAGGTAACTCCTCACAAACCAAACACTAAATGCTTAGATAAATGTTCTTACATTAACACAGTTGCATAAATGTATAATAATAAAAAAAAACATTCGGCCGAATACTAACAAATCTTAACACTATTCGGACAAAATCAATATTCGGCCGAATAACAAATACTTCAATTTTTTGCCGAATAGGCCGTATACCGAATAATTACCGAATATTCGGTGCATCCCTAGTAGCTTATGGGGGAGCGCTATGCATCCCACGATTTTTAGCTCTCCTCTATAAGCGAAGATGTATTCTACACCTTAAATTGGGTAGCACCTTATGCACCACCTTCGTCTTGTAGCCACCATGGTCACCCAGTTAATAAAAGGGCAGAGCACAATTGCTCAGTAACCTCAGTCCTGTGTGTACTTCCTTTCCGTAACCTTTGCACGCCCTGCTGGCGTGGGCGTGGCAGAACCCGGCCATTTTACATTTATGAATATAGGTATTGTCAAACTTGTCCGAAACCGATGACTAAGTTATGTTGATAAATAAATAAAACGACCTTTGACTTCAAGAAAGGAAAATAAAATTCGTTGTGTAGGAGGAGAATTGAAATCGTTATTTAGATGAAACTACATATTTAACGCCGTCTATTGGGAGGAAAATCAAAACAAAATTGGTAGTATTAAAAGACTGGTTGTCACAAAAAAACAAAACAAAACAAAACAAAAATCTGAAGAATCTATTGTGGCACCGTTCAGCGGCCACAATACTTTACAGCTTACTATCAGGTGTCGCAGGACACATCAGATAATTTTCACTCTGTAATTAAGGAGGCTTAGATTAGGTTTTTTATTTTTTTTAAAGTGTCTATGCACACACTGGCGTAACTTGGCCGGCGGGCAAAGCTGCTCCGTTTGCCCCTCCCACCTCCCCATCCCGATGCCTGAATTTGGAACGGATGAAGACATGTGGTGCTTGCCGTTCAAAATCGTTCTACTAAACTCTTTGTACATGTATAAAAACACGTAAACAAACAATATATCCAGAGTGAGTTACCTTAGTTAATACCCTACTAAGAGTTTCAAAAAGATTTGTGTAATGTAATAAACTTGGAGACGTGTAGGTCTAGTTACCTTTCTGTTCATGCAGTCTTTGGCATTAATCTTGCTAGCGTAATTGTCTGCGTTGGTGTAGACCTACTACAATAAAAGATGTTACGAATTTGGGATTACTAGACTTTCTCTAACTCGAGAGAGTATAAAATACAATTTAACAAGTGAAAAGTTGTACTGCCGTCAGTTCAGCAAGCTAAAAAACAGAAACTACTGCTGTAAGCTATATGCTCCATTTTACTGGATGTTAGACACCCGTATTAGGCCTATTAATGGCAATTGATCACTTTATCAAGCTGCTCTCACCCATGGAGATCTCCACAGTTTGTCTCGCCCTTGTTAGGGCTCATCAGCAGAGAATACTCTGTGGATCATGTGAGCATAGGCACTGGTTGTAGTTTCTGCTTTATAGCTTGATAAAGCCAGTCCGGTTTTGAGCTGGTTAATTTACCACCAGCAAGCTCCCATGGCACGGTGTGGCCTTTATGGAAGCTGTCTATCCTTTTGCTGGAGAGCATACAGGTCTGTCAAGTTCCAAAGAGTCACCTTTTCCTCTCCACCTACCCCCCCCCCCCCCACCTCTGAGTAGAGAGCCGACGAGCGTAGATTCGGTCGGTCGGTCTTCACTGGGACTTGCTCGTCACAGTCAGCGAAGGTGGTGGCCTTTCAGATTTCTCTGTTCTTTAGAGGTGCTTGAGGGGGCTTCAGTGGTTGAAAACAAAAATCCATTGACAGATTGTCGGAAGACAGATTGACAAATTGTTGTAAGATCAAGGGTTAATACAGGGTGGCCCACAAAAAA